>VDFB02294108.1:0-122465 GCA_007258455.2 Sequoia sempervirens
TGGAGATTACAAAACCTTACTAAACATAAGACTGATAAGCTAGGAAGCCACTTTCAAAAAGATGTAGATTTTCCACCAACATGCTGAAAGCCATTGACCGAGCTTTCTTTTGTTTCCACTCATTTACCTTTGGTGATCATGCTCAAATGAAGGTTTTGATTTGTTAATATTAGGCACATAACAATAACATAATTTATTTTTGGATGAAGATGGAAGTTGCAAATCATGAATTCAAACATGACTTCTCAAGAAAGAAATGGCATGATATTTTCTTTTTAAATCATCAATCTCCTCCATAGAAATGGCAGATTTGTATATGTTTAGAACTTGGTAGAGATGTGAAGAAGTGCCATGCATTGTGGATAATAACATGCCTTGGAATATGTCAACATAGGTCTCTTATTATGAAACAAAACCTTCTTTGAATAATTAACATTAGAAATTAATACTTGGAAAGCATATTGTATAATCACACTAGAAACCAACAATGGAAGATTGAGAGTCTCAACTAAGAATTCCACCTTATATATAACATTCATACTAGAAGCCAACAACTAAAAACCAAATTTCACAAATAAAGTTCATGTGTTATATATCATTCCTTTGAGGGGTCTCCATCTAAATTCATCCATTCCAAGACCATTGGGAGGTGGGTATACAATATGAGCCAAGTATTAATTTCTAATGATAATCATTGAAAGAAGGCATATATATTATTCGAGCATCTTAATTCTCATACAGAGTTACATCTTAGTCAATTTCTCAATGTATGAGTTCCATATATTTGTAATTTTTTCTTAATATAAAAACATATTTTATTTCATTAAAATTAACCTATCTATTCCATGTTACAAAGGATGCTCTTATTTTAAATTATAAGTATATAATTCAAAATTAATTAGTAATTTTCAAGATAGAGTACACACAATTTCTTTAGTTAAAATAAAACAATATTCTTATTTACATATGAGAGTTATGTAGAATGGTAGTTTGATGTCTCGATAATATTTCTTTCATACATACTAAATTTTTATCATTACATTATGAGTAAATCATCTAAATTATATAGCCAAGCACATCAAAAATTTATAGTGGAAAGAAAAATAATCACACATTTATCATATTTTTATATGTATAAAGTTTCTACCATCAAACTATTTATACTTATAGATTAAATTATTTTTTAATTTGGTTATTTGGGTTCAACATGTCATGCTATATGATTTTCTTGTGTTTTCACCATGTTGTCATGTGTAGATAGCTATGTATTTTATAGGTTTAGGAATTTTAGAGGAAGGCAAGGTTGAACAAACTGCATAAGGATGAGATGGAGCCTTGTTTACCTTAGGATTTGGTTGAGACTCCCTTTGAGCATAATCGAGGGGTGATTGGTCCTCTTATAGACATGACTAATTTAGAAGGTCTTGTCAAGAGAAATTTAGAGGAGATTGGTAGAGACAAGAATCATGTTACAGATGGATTAGTTGGAGTTCATTTCCTCTACCATTCTCTTGAATTGCAACATTCACCTCTTGGCATTTCTTCTAATAATTTAAAAATATGAAGGTTCAAGTTTAGAAGATTATAGGAACCCTTTATTCCCTTTGGTCTCAAGTTTGAAAACTAAAGATGGAAACTCCATTACAAACCTAAACTAGGTTTGAATTCATGGAAAAGGATAAGGTTCACAATAAGATATAGTTCCTTGAAGAATTTTGGATTCAAGTTATGAAATGATAGATCTACTAATGTTTTTGGTAAAACGAACCTCTTTATTAGATACATTGCCTCTATTGGTGGAGTATTTCTAATTGGATGTTATTTTTCTAACTTACAACTATTTTTTTCTTGTTGTTGTTCCATGCCAATATGATTGATCATTTTTTGTCTCTTTATTGGTCTTTGTAAAAGGGTGGGGCCCTTTCAAAATTTCTATTTCTAATTCATAAATTCAACCAAAAGTATTTACCCTAAAATTAAAATATAAATAATTTAAACTTTAAAATAGTCTTTTATGATATTATATAATAGCCTCATGTATTTAATTTATAAATCCTATTATTCTTTATGTTTAATTTCAAAAATTTAATGCTCTCAAGTATAGATTACAAGCACACATTCTTTACATTTTTTCTCTTTATTTTGTACTATTTTGTATATGGGTTTCTTATATGCATTGCCTCAAACATATAATTTTGATGTTCTATACCTAGTTCTAAATGTAGTTTTATGAATGTATTCCTCCTTTATTCTTTGCTAATTGTAATTGAATATTAGACCTATTTTTTAAAATATGGCCACCCCTCTCAATTAGTAAAATAAGTCATCTATTTTAGGTGGTGGATATTAATGTTAATTGTTTATTTATTTTACATACATAATCAAGACAACTTGGAAAACTATCTTATCTTTCTTTTTCATAAAAATAGTTGGAGCATCCCATGACAAGACACTAGAACAGATAAATCCTTTCTTTAAAATGCCATTTAGGTTCAATCCTTTAATTCATGCAAATATGAAGTGTTTGTTTGATAGGGATCTCTAGATATAGGGGCTAATTCATGCATGAACTCTATTAAAAAATAAAACATCCATTTAGGAGGAAACATGAGGAGTTCATTCTAGGATTTAGACATCCTAAGACTTTTGTAATGGAGGTTTATTTTCGTTTGAATGGTTCTCATTCACTTTTACTAAATAAAAATTAACAACAAACAAGGCACACCCTTTTCTTTATTCTCTTTTGAGTTGTAAAATAGAAAATTTAATAATACCTTCATTCCTTCTAATCCTAATAGAACTATTTTATTATACATTTCATTCAAACAATCTAGTTTATTTCCTCTAAATTTATTCTTCGATTCATACATTTAGTTCACCAACCATTTTTGGAGTAATGTCATAAGACTCAAAGGAAAAATATGAAGAATTTTATCCAAGTTTCCATTGTATGCACCCTAAACTTTATATCATGAACTGTTTGATAAAATGTCTCAAATAAATTTGTTAATGAACTATTTGATATAATGCCTCAAATAAATTTCCAATAGTGTTTTTGATATAACTCAAATAAATTTGTTAATGAATTTTTTGATATAGGGTGCATTTAATGGAAACACTATTTCTATCATACTCTGTCAAAAATTACCATGAACTGTTTGATATAATGCCTCAAATAAATTTGTTAATGAATTCTTTGATATAGGGTGGATACAATGGAAACACTATTTCTATCATACTCCATCAAAAATTACCATGAACTGTTTGATATAATGCCTCAAATAGATTTGTTAATGAATTGTTTCATATAGGGTGCATACAATGGAAACACTATTTCTATCATACTCCATCAAAAATTACCATGAACTATTTGATATAATGCCTCAAATAAATTTGTTAATGAATTGTTTTATATAATGCCTCAAATAAATTAGAGGTTCCCTGGTAGAAATGTATGCAAAATGTGGAAGCATAGACAGGGCATGTTAATTTTTTGACAGATTAGAAATGTATGTCAAGCAATTGCAACACTGTAGATTCAAATAGTGTTTTTGACAGAGTATCATAGGAATAATGTATGTTGAAAAGGATTTAGAAAATTTCAAACAAATGCAGTTTCAAATCAACAAATTTGAAAATTTTTACATTTAGGGTTTAGAAATTTAACAAACAAATGCATTTTGAAATCTATGAAATTTGAATTTGACAAACCTGGTGAGATATGCAAGTCAGGTTGATGAACTGTGGAGAGATGAAGTCAAGTTTTCCATTCATCGTTTGTTGTTCACGTTTGGGTTTGCATTCACCGTTCACCACATGCACAAAGCATAGGGAAAGCAGAAAAAGGAAGAAAATGATGGTGACAAGTTCAATTTTTTTTAATTTCCTATTTGAGGGGGTGTGGTTGAACCTATGTTCAACTGAACCCCTTAAAATATTTAAAAAAAAATTGTGTTTTAGTGTTCGGTAGAACATAAAAGGTGGGTTAGCTGAACCATAGAGTTCAACCGAACAACTTGAGTTTGGGGAAAGGAAGAAAAATCAAATTTCCTTCCTCATAAAATTTGTAAACCACTATTGTGGTTTGACCCATCAAGGACTTCAATATCTAGTGCACTCATATTTTTCATTCTTTTTTTTATAATATTCTAATTTTCTACATGTGCATAAATGAAGCTCTCTATTAAGCAGGGCAACTAGATGATGAAGGTTGTGTTGTTGCTTTTAGTGATCAAAACTGGAGGGTCAGAAAGGGTACCTTAGTGGTAGCAAAAGGTGTGAAAGTAGGCACCTTATATCTTTGTACAGGTCATAATGTTCCTTCTACTTTAATTGTTACAGAAAAAGGTCAATGTTTAGGAATAGTTGCTGCAGTTCAGCAAGTAGAAAATCATACAATTGCTATGGACTCTGAATCAGCACTGTGGCATAATAGACTTGGGCATATGAGTGCAAAAGGTATGAAAGTACTTCATTCAAATAATGTTTTACCAAGTCTAAAATGTGTTAATATGGATTTTTGTGAAAGTTGTGTGTACGGAAAAAAAAAAAAGAGTAAGTTTTCTGGATGGGAAGCAAAAGAAAGATGAGAAATTGGAGCTTGTGCAAATGGATGTATGGGGACCAGCTGGTATCTTCTCTTGGTGGATCTCTATATTATGTTACACTCATTGGATTATGCAACTAGGAAGGTATGGATTTATTTCCTTAGGCATAAATCTGATGTATTTGAAACTTTTAAAAAATGGAGAAGCTTGGTTGAGAATGAGACGGGTAAAAAGATAAAATGTCTCAGATTGATAATGGTGGTGAGTATTGCAGCAAAGATTTTGAAGATTATTGTTCCTCTAATGGTATTTGTAGGTAGAAAATGGTTCCAAGGACTCCATAGGAAAATGGAGTGGCTGAGCACATGAATAGAACAATAATGGAGCGTGCATGAACTATGAGATTGCAGGTTGGGTTTTAAAAATGTGGGTAGAGATTATAAACACTACTATTTATTTGATCAATAGAGGTCCCTCTAATCCTTGGGTTGTGGTATTCCAGAGGAAGCATGGAAAGGTAAGAAGGTGAGTTATTCTTTTCTTAAAACCTTCGATTGTGAAGCATTTGCACATGTAGATTCTAAAAATAGAACCAAGCTTGATGCAAAATCAAAGAAATGTGTATTTTTTGGATATGGCATTGATGAATTTGGTTATAGGCTTTGGGATTTTGAAAATAAAAAAATTGTGAGAAGCAGGGATGTCATATTCAATGAAAAAGTGTTGTACAAAGATCTGTTGCTGCAGCATGAGAAGAAAGAAAATGATTATGTAGTGTTGGATGATATTCCCAACAATGATGTTTCAGTGGTTCCTCATGCTGGGCAACAACAATAGCAACAAATACCACAAACTCTTGTTAGACGATCTTCAAGGTTAAGTAGACCTCCAGAAAGATTCTCTCCCTCTTTGTATACTATTTTATTAACTGATGCTGGTGAACCAAAATATTATTATGAAGTTATGCAAGTGGATACCAAGGTTCAGTGGGAGCATGGAATGAAAGAAGAAATGGACTCCTTGCTGAAAAATTAGACTTGGGATTTATGCAAGTTGCCCGCAGGTAAAAAGGCTTTACCAAACAAATGGGTTTATAGGCTGAAAGAGGAGGATGGAGGTAAGAAAATATTTAAAACTAGATTAGTTGTAAAGGGATTTTCACAAAAAATGGTATTGATTTTGATGAGATTTTTTCTCCTATTGTTAAAATGACTTCTATTCGTATTGTTTTAAGTATTGTGGCTACTGAAGATTTGCATTTAGAATAGCTTGATGTTAAAATAGCCTTTCTCCATAGTGATTTGGAAGAGAAAATATATATGGATCAGCCACAAGGATTTGAGGTCAAAGGTAAGGAGAAACTAGTGTGCAGATTGAAGAAAAGTCTATATGCCTTGAAGCAAGCACCTCGGAAATGGTACTTGAAATTTGATAGTCTTATGGCTAAGCAAGGCTACAACTGGTGTAATTCTGACTATTGTATTTATTTAAGAGGTTGGATAATGATAGTTACATTATTTTATGTTTATATGTTGATGACATGCTTATACCTGGGTCTAACATGGATCACATAAGTGAGCTAAAACAACAGTTAGCAAAATCTTTTGCTATGAAGGATTTGGGGGCAGCAAAAAAAATCCTTGGTATAAAAATTTATAGAGATAGGAAAAATAGAAAATTGTTTTTATCTCAAGCTAATTATGTTGAAAAGGTGTTGCAGAGATTTTATATGGAGAATGCAAAAGCTGTCAGCACACTTTTGCCTAGTCATGTCAAATTGACTAAGGATATGTGTCCAAAGACATAAGAGGAGGAAGAAAAAATGTCCAAGATACCATATGCTTCAGCTGTAGGTAGTTTGATGTATGCCATGGTATGCACAAAAATAGATATTGCACATGCTATAGGAGTTGTTAGTAGGTATTTGAGTCATCCTAGTGTTGAGCATTGGAATGCAATAAAATAGATTCTCAGATACTTGAGAGGTACATCCAATAATTGTCGATGTTTTGGGGGCTCTAATACTAATTTAAAAGGCTATGTTGACTCAGATTTGGTAGGGGATATAGATACTAGGCGGAGTACCACAGGTTATGTATTTATAGTTGGTGGGACAACAGTGCGTTGGATTTCAAGATTGCAGAAGGTGGTTGCCTTATCCACTATAGAGGTAGAGTATGTTGCTGAAACAGAAGCGGTAAAGGAGATGATATGGCTGCAACTTTTCATGGATGAGTTGGGAAAACAATAGTCTGGAAATTACTTGCTTACAGACAACCAGAGTGCTATACATCTTGCAAAGAATTCTGCTCTACATTCTAAAACAAAACACATCCAGTTGAGATATCATTTCATTCGGTCAGTGTTGGAGGATGGACAGGTTAAGCTGGACAAGATACATATAGATGTCAATCCAGCGGATATGTTTACGAAGGCGGTGACAAGGGAGAAGTTGAGCTCCTCTTTAGCTTTGGTTGGTCTTCAAGGTTGAATTCAAGTATAACAAAGCAGCAGGGTCCAAGGTACTTATTTCCAGTGGGAGCTGTAATTGTAGCAGTGTCATCCAAGATCAGTCTCCAAGTGGGAGATTATGTTGGCATGGAGCCTGATCAGTCTCCAAGTGGGAGATTGTTGGTATGTGGTGATTGATAATGCTATACTGTATAGCCCATGGTATACTATACACCTCGCCCCCTATTCTTCCTACTTTTTGCATGATCACCGAAAAAGGGAAAAATCAATGAAAAAAGAAAAATCCAATTTTGTAGAACCCTAAAATCTGGAAGCTTCTAAGCTTGTTAAAAAGGGGTTCGGATGGGTATTACTATATGATGAAAAACGTGATTATTCGTAAGATTGTAATAGGTTTTACACTGGATAATAAAAGTATTGGATGGTTGCGGTTTGGTGGATGTAGCCCGGATTGGGTGAACCACATTAAATTCTCTGTGTTATGATTTATTCTATTTGTGTTTTAGTTTCTCTGTTTATTAATTAAATCTACATTTAATTGTTAGATATCTGCCATTTCTAACCCTAACAAAGGCTTCCTTAACTCTTCTTGTGGCTCGCACTATGCTTCCATGTGTCTACACCATGAGCTATTTATAATTGCTTCCCTTCACTTTCTCATTGGGCTCCATCCACATGCCATGTGGATTCCATTCACATAAAATTTTGGCAGACATCATAGATGGTGCCAATAGTAAACATGCTACTAGGTGTCTTCTCATTGCAAGCTTTTATCAAAGGGAGGGAAGAATGAACCACAGGCTACAAACTACCACCACATGTCCTTTCAGTGAGAGTTCTACTAAGAAGAAGGATGAAGCAAGCAATTGGTTGTGATGTGTTGCCACGTGTTGTAATTGACTCCACATGGAAGCGACACTTTTCAATTCGGGTTGTTTTTGGACCACTTCCATCATTTTTAGGGGATGCATCTAGCTGGGAAGTGTCTACATACCATGGCCCAAATATTTTCTATTACAACAACTAAAGGAAATCATTGTTGTGGTGATCATTGCCTAAGATATTGAATCTTTTCTATTACAAGCTCACTAGGAAATAGATTGTTGCCTATAAATATTACTTCTCTATTCAAAAAATGAGTTTGGAAGATGCATAAAAATTAGAGCAAGACACCAGGCCTTTAATATTGTTTTAGATTAATATATGAAACTTTCAGACTGTGCCATTGTTCGGCCCTTTTGTTTTTCTTATGTTATTTGATAAGACATTAATACTGTACCATTATTGTTTGGATTGTTCATTTGCAAGAACTTCTATGATTTTAAATACAAGCTACTACTTTAGATCATGCCTTTAACTCCTCTTTTCAATGAATGTATGTGATAATAATTTTATGGCATTAGATGAATTATTCAGATCTTTATCTTTGATATCCGTGATTCTGGAACATAGCATTTTACCAATCAGGCCCTTAAATCAAATGCCAAAAGATAGATTTACTATACCTATATCTACACCTTGGCACATTGCCTTAGTTAGATCTTTATTTTTTTATATTTGAGAGTACTCCCTTTTCCCATTACAAAAGCCTAATTACAAAAGAATTCAGTTTCTTTAAAAACCTAGAGGTTACTCATTTTAGCACAATTGGTCCTCCATTAACTGAGTTTCCCATAAAGGTTGATACCTTGCCAATTTTTGGCATCAACAATTCCTTTTTTCTAGCATGCCCAGTGGGACTTGCTTAAATGAATCTCAATTCAAAGAGGGTGTATGAGCCATCAACCTATTACTAGGTACCAATCAACAAATAATCCTAGTTTGTTAGTATCGCCATTAGGGACAGTACAGGTCTCAACCCAAATAGTGAACGTCTCACTTCCTTCGCCCCTTCTGCTAGCCATGTTGTATGTTGCTAATAGAAATTATGTGGCATGGGACAATAAAAGTTCTCTTATTACACCAATACCTCCTACCATTTGGGCCCCTATCCCGGTATCTACTTTAAAAACTATACCCAAGTTCATCAGGGATGACTCGAGAACACCATCTGAACATCTGCAATATGTCGTAGACGTTTGTCTGGTGCATTGAATCACCACCCAAAACGTGGTGCTAAGGCTGCATGTTGCCTCTTCTAAGGGAAAAGTGCTAGATTGGTACTGGATGTTGTAGCCTAATCGTATCAATACCTAGGATCAACTTGGAGATCCATTCTATGAAATATTTTCTAACGATGGAGACATGTCTTCATAATATCACCAATTGGAGATCATAAAGCAAGCCCCATATGAAACCCAATTTCAATGCCTAGTTCCATGTAACTTCGTAGAGAATCCAAGTTTCTATCCACCCGTCGATCGAGCTCATATTCATGTTCTACCTAAAATTTATCAACCTTGATATTTCGATGATGATCTAGGCTCTCGATGGAACCATTCTACCAGATTCATATAGCATAGTAGTTAAAGTAGAGAATAATCTGATAGATGCTAAAAAGTTTCCGCCTCAGCCTACCATTCCTATGTTTCTCAAAGTATCAATTCCTGCCTAGGTAATTCCAACTGATGCAACCATTCCTCCTCAATCCATGTACATATATGTGAGCACACTACAAAATTTTGCTTCCACATCTGGGTCTTGAAAGGATGATATAAGCAACATCAAAGAGATGTTGCAGGCTATGGCCAATGAGATAAATGTTATCAAGAACAACTAGATAGCCCCTCCAAAGCCAGTTTATCAGAATTATCAAGGTGGAAGGTCCTCTTACCAATAAAACTAGTTCCAAGGAGGCGCTCGCACAAATTTGTAGGCATAAGAAACAAATCAAATAGTGTTGGTACCCACCCTGCTATAGAGTTCCAACCCAAGCTCGAGCAGAGAGCTAACAATTCTGCAAGGAAAAACAATTTAGTGAATGACACCAACTCTTGGTGCTTCCCTTGTGGAAACTCACATATGCCTCAAAACTACCCGCACAACAATCTACAACAAAAGGTGGTGGAATAGTGCAACCAAGGTGCAAAATTGGACCATGGAGGTTATGTGTATGCCTCTCTACAAATGGAAAATGTGGTGCTCATTGCTCAAATACAAGGGATTTCCTTGGAGTAAGAAACAAGTATTGCTCCTAATCATGCACTCTTCTTGTGGATGGAAGAAGAAGATGTGGTGTTTGCAAATGATACATCCACATCTAAAGCATGACAAGTACAATTTGATTACAACACTCACTCAAAGAGGAGATTCACAGGTGAATTATTCATCCCACAACTAGTCAGTTCACAACCCAAAGGTGCTTTCGAGCAGACACTTAGTACCTCTTAGTGATACAACAATCTATGCCATGAAGGGAAATTGTTATCACAAGAGCTAAGCAGTAGAAGCCTCTAAATTTGGCCCTGTAGACACCTAAAAATGACCTAGGCCTGCAAGCTTCATTTTTACCACTTTCGTCCTAGCATAATTGAAACATTTAATTATGTCCTTGGTCCACATTCGACTATTAATTAAATAATTCATAATTATTTAATTAATTCATGTCATTTATTCCTCATGATCATTAAATAAATAAATTTTATTTATTTATTAAATACGTCATTAATTGTCTAAGTCTTCCTCTAATTAAATAAATTTCATAATTTATTTAATTTCCCTTTCTGCATTTAATTCTTATTGATTATAAATAAATAAATTATATTTATTTATTTAATATGTCACTGATTGTCTTAATTAAATAAATGGATTAATATATTTAATTAATTAGTCTTATCTCCTAAACTAAATAATTAAAATTAATTATTTAATTGATAATTTCATATTCTTCTCATTTTAAATAAATTAAAATATTTAAAATGTCATGTCAATCTTAACTGTCAGTCCATTTTGATAAATAATCTGAAAAGATTATTTATTCTCTCTCAAAATCCATAATTTGGATTATTTTAATTCAAATTAGTAATTAATCTTCCAAAAATCAAGTAATCGGGCAGATTCTTGATTTTTCCAATTCTTATCTTCTTGATTTTTCGAATTTCACAAATCAGGAAATCTTATCTCTTTGATTTTTCAAATCTGGCAAATCAGGCAAATCTTATCTTCTTGATTTTTTGAAAATCTTTATTTTCTAATTAATTTCCTCATTTATTCTCCACCGTCGATCCGATTTTATTTTGACCGTAAGATTAAGGATTTTTCCCTAACCCTAGTTAGGGATTCTCAGGCTTAATCTGGATTGTTCATTTTCATCAATTTATCTCGTCCGTCCATTCGAAATGGCCTTTTCTATAAAATACCATCTTCTTCTCATTTTTGGAACACGCACATGCTGACATTTTGTATAGTTATTATAGGCATTTGCTTTCACATTTAGTTCTTCATAGGCAATTTTAATTCATTACTATAGTCATTTAATTAAGTCATGGCATTGTTTTAGGCATAGACATTGACAATAGGCATAGGCATTAGATTTTGTGTAAATCCTTCAAAACTTGCTTTAGTCTTGTCATTTGTCATAGTTGCTCATACACGAATCTGAGGGCATCTCTATTTACTACAAGCTAGGAGGTGTAACGAAGGTGAAGATGGAGATTCTTGGTAATATTGTTCCTTTTGTTTTCATCATTTTTCCTTTGTACTTCGTTATTTCAATGGATTTTAGTGTTATTGTGTTAATAATCTAATAATCTAAGAAATCCATTGATTACATTGGTGAACCCAACGTTTTGGACAAAAATTTGTGTGTTTTTATTTTTTTCACTGTTTTGCAGGTTACAGGCAAGACGTCATATGAAATCCTGTCACCTTCATTTGAGCACAGAAAAATGGTCGAATAAAATATTTTCAAACGGTTTCTGGGTTTTGTAGATCTCACTCTCATCTTTCTAGATCATCAAATGGTTTTAAATTTTGTTAATATTTGGCAAAGTTATGGCTATTTTATTGTTTACTATTTTTTTTATTTAGCTTTTAAAAACCGCGTTTTTCTTTTATCTATAACATTTTTTTTGTGCAGAATTGTGGAAATTGTTTTTTGGGTTTTGAAGGTATATCATTTAGCTTTCCATGGATATCTACCACTTAAAATGTTGTTATGTTTTGAGCAAGTTATCACTGTTTTAATTTGATGCTGTCATTAATGTTTTTTTTTTTTGTGTTACTAATCTTTTCTTGTAGCGTGTGGTGATCTCCAGTCGTGTGTCGAAGACCATTTCTTAAAGAGACTACTAATATTTTGTTTGTAGGTTTGAATGTCGAAGACAAGATAAACAAACATTGTGCTTGTTTTTCTTTCATAGATTAACAAACATTTGATTTTGGTGCATATAAAAAGAACACATGTCTTCTTTGATTGATTGTGCTTGCAAGATGGTAGGTGAGTATGCTCTCACTTGGTGAA
The DNA here is from genome assembly GCA_007258455.2 of Sequoia sempervirens. NCBI lineage: Eukaryota > Viridiplantae > Streptophyta > Pinopsida > Cupressales > Cupressaceae > Sequoia > Sequoia sempervirens. Next base: position 12,421 of record VDFB02294108.1, read on the forward strand.
AACCTCATGATCAGAAAACCAGACACATCTTTATTTGTTAAATACCCTTCACAATTTGGTATATTGGAGTATCCTCTCCCCTTGCGCATTCGTGCGATCCTGGGTGTAAGAGAAACGGTTACTAACTCTAGAACTTGGGCCTGTTTTGGTGGGAAAAATTACTCACCCTAGGACGACTCAAACCGGTAGCACCCTGACATCGAGGGACTTGCAGCCGGTATATAAAAGTGGGTTCTTGGGGAAAGCCCAAGAATCACGAGTGTGGTTTCGACAAGATAGATCCGAAAGAGGACTCTCACCGCATGGATCATGCCCCACGAACGAAATGCCTGAATTAAATACCCCTTGTCTTAGTGTCCAACCGTTCTATTGGTCGTTGCTTGGTATAGTGCAGGGTACAATATCATGCCCGAAGACACTCACTACTGATCCCCTTGAGTAGAAATAGAAATTCTTGGGATGTCACTACCCAAAGAATCTAAATTTGGTGTGTTCGAATGATGTTAATGAGTCGTGGAGGGGAGCCAATGCCACCAAAATTCTAAGCTATCCGCTCTCGAGAAGGAAAGGTGTTTATCACCAATTCGGGGTATATCGGTGGGCTATACCAAGTATACAAACCCTTGGCCTATTGGCCTTTTAGGATTGTACTTGTCTCATGTGTGCTTGCTTACACCAAAACATCGTGCTTGTCAAGTGTTTTCTAGATTTTCAAACATTATACACAACAGTCACAAATCTAGACACAAACAAACAATCAACCTTGGACAACTCAGACTTTTCAACAAAACATCATAAAACAATTTTAGTCCTCATTTTGAACTTAGACTTTGCATTGTTCATCTTAATCATCATTTTGAACCTAGACTTTGCATTTATAACATTAAGTCCTTGGTCAAACATCATCATCTTAGTCCTCATTTAGCCTTGACAACCTTGTCATCTTGCATTAATCATTTCCTTAGGAAAATGTCATCATTATCTTGCATTGTCATCCTTTATTCCAAAAATATAAAAAAATTAGTGACATAACTTCTCACCTTAGTCTTCATTGTCCTTTGGCATTAGTCATTTTCTTTAGACAACATTGTCATATTGCATCCCTAATTGTCAAAAATCCAAAAAACATAGTCTTGCATTATCACCCTTTATTCCAAAAATACAAAAAAATTAGTGACATAACTTGTCATCTTAGTCTTCATTGTCCTTTGTCATTAGTCATTTTATTTAGACAACATTGTCATATTGCATCCCTTATTGTCAAAAATCCAAAAACATAGTCTTGCATTGTCATCCTTTATCCAAAAAATCAAAAAACATAGTCTTACATTGTCATCCTTTATCCAAAAAATCCAAAAAAATAGGGTAGTGTCATCCTCGCATTTACTTGTCATTCTCATCATCCTCATTTGAGAAAATTCCTTTTATGGTTGAGACTAGACTTCAAGGACAACAACGACAAATGGCAAACTTTGGACAAGATTCCAATCCCAACATTGATAATAACACTTACGACACAAACCAACATTGGACTTTTTCCGACCCATTTCACAACATGAACATGCAATCTTCCATGAACATGCCATCTTCATCACAAAAATTTCTTGAGCCATTCATAAAAAGAGACCAAAATGGACGAGTATATTTCAAAGACATAAAAGTCGCATCGCAAAATCCTGATATATTCTCCTTTGTAAAAAAATCAGTCTTACGTGACCCTCAAAGGTATCTAGCCATGCTTTTGGATGAAGGGGTTAAGTTACCACAAGGTTTTGACATAAATACTTTGCCACCATCTGTCTACCCTCACAATCAACAGTCACTTGACACAAATCCTGCCATAAATCCACAACAAACGTCCACTTATCACCCTTATCCTAACCTTGACAAGGGAAGCCAACTGTTCACTAGTCCATTCCAAACCTCCATGTCATATTCTGACCCTTCACCTATTAATCCTATCCAAGTTTGCATCTCTTATCAACCATCTACCAACTCATGTCAAGTCCCCACATCATACCATACCGATCAAGTCCAAGTCTCCATGTCCTATTTCAATCAACCTTACACCAATCCAGTCGAAGTCTCCATGTCATATCCTTGTCCTTCAACAGTTAATCCATTCCAAGACTCCATGACATATCTAGTCCAAGACTCCATGTCATATCTGGTCCAAATCTTCATGTCATACCCTAGTCCTTCACATACTAGTCTAATGCAAGTACCCATGTCATATCCTAGTCCTTCATATGCTAGTCCAATCCAAGTTCCCACGTCCTATCCTAGTCCTTTGGTCATTAATCCTTTTCAAATCACCCCCTCACAAGCCACATCTAGTCATGAAAGTTCTATCATTACTCAAAGTCAAATCCTATTGTGTAAACCTGAGAATACATGTCAAGACGAAAGCCCAAAGCAGGACCTTATATTGTCACCCTCATGTCAAGAACAAGATAATCCATCCCATGAGCCTATCTTAAACTCCATTCAAGGAGTCATTCAAGACAATAATGACATCCAAAGTACATCTACCATTAACCAAGAAATCCAAATCCATGACAACCTCATCTTGGACAAAGACCCTACCATGGACAAAGAAATCCCAAACGATCCACTCCTTGACTTTTATGCCATTCATGATCAAACACTTTCCGACCCTATACAGGCCTTGACTATTGACCCTTTTCAAACTGAGACACTTGCCTCCATGGGAAACATAGACGATATTCGTCCAAAACAAGAATCTTCCACTAGGGACATGCTTGCATATGATCAAGTTATAGCAAAAATTACTGGACTCTATGACACTAAACATAATGATGGCTTTGGCATTGCCTTTGAATCACCAACAAAATTATTTGAATCTGACATGTCGCATGATCAAACCAAAGATATCAGTCAAGAATATGTCCAACATGACAATGAAGCTAAGACATGTTATCAACTAGGGTCATCTATCTTTGTCAGAGCAAGCTTTCTTGCAGACAAAAATATTACAAGTGATAATGTCCATAGACATCATGATGGGTTAGCATCTTGCTTTCAAAACACTAAATACCCCATCACCAACAAAATTTTTCAAAGCATGCAATATCAAGGAAAAGGACTAGGCATACACGAACAAGGCATTCTAGAACCAATACAGCTTCAGGTAAATTACAGACATCAAGGTCTTGGCTATTCCTCAGACAGTAAATCAAATGATGTCAGTGGTACCTCCTCAATACTGGGGGCAACTTTGTTAGATACAAATGTTAAAATGGAGTCCATGAGAAATCCTTGTCATAAGATTGTTGCCAACACCCCCTCCACCCACACCATAAACCATCATCCTATCATGAATCAACCTCCCCTTTGGGACCAACAAAAACAAAAGTCTTACAAATCAAAAGATCAAAATAAAATATCAAAGACCATTGAATCAAACAAAAGGACAAGTGGACAAATGAAATTAAAATGGATCCCAAAGAAAGATGGATCAAACAAAGACACTAAGTCAAATACAAAAGTCAATCACAATGTGGAGCCACAAGACAAAAGGACTCCCACATATAACACATGTCCACCTCCTTCAAAATGGTCATCAATCAAGACATATAAAAGTGTTGGTTCCAAACACCATCCCTCCAAAATCCATCATCCACCATCCCAAGTTTGGAAAATAAAAAGTGATTTGTCCAAACGTCCAAACAACCTTTCCATGTTCACCATCATTTGTCATAATCCTACATCTCACCTAAAGTCCAAAAATCCTACATCACAAATCCATCACATCATGGCAACAACTCTTTACTACAAGGACTCTCATGGCACTCTATTGCGATGTGAGTATTTTGATAAGGCCAATTCTAGTATCAGAAAGGATCACAATGACATCGATCAATTGTATACAAGTGCTACAATCCTGACAAGACAACTCCTTCTGCAAGGTCATTATTGGCATATCATGGCACCAGTCTCTACATCGACACCGTCAATGGATTCAAAACAGTCAATGGTTATCTAAAGCATCCAGGCTATCCACAAAATTAGAAATATAAAAAAATAAAAATAAAAAAAAAAATCGTCACCCTAATGAAAACCTGGAAAAAGGCCTTGGTGACACCAAAAAAATTCAAAAATTCAAAAAAATAGTAAAGAGAAAAATTTCATCCAATGGTGAAAACCTGGCAAACAAGCACTCTAGATAAGTACCATGATGAAAACCTGGCAAACAGGCATCATGTGTAAAATAAATCGTCTATGTGGACTCTTACACTTGGGGGCAAGTCGTCTCATTTCCCATGCCTTCCTCATGACATTGACATCCATCTAAGCCCTATCATTTCCATGCATTCTTCCCACTTACCTTGGTCTTCACATAAAACTGGCATGCATAAATCATGCTTTGGGAAAACTCTTGACATGTCTATCCTTTGGTCATACACTATTCATGAAACATCATGTCATTGACCATCATAGTCTTATTGTCCTTATACGACATAGTCCTTGAAAATCATATGACAATTCCATTAGTCTCATGTCCCCCATCTTTTACCAAGGCCACTTTTTGTCCTTTTATGCTTGTCACCTAGCTTGGCTTTCCCTTGTCAAACGGTCTAAGGAAACTCCATCATCCCATCTAGCCCTAACCAAGTCATTCCAAATGCAAGGAGTCTAATCCATACAAGCACATTATCCAAATTTTTACTTGATTGTGTTCCTAGCCTGGCTGTAGACCTCCATACTTTTATCACATTATCGTCATCATCCTCACGTTGTTTCGGGATGCTGCCTTCCCACGTCAAACAACGTTGTCATCACCTGTCAATTGGTATTCAGCTTGACTAGGGGCACAATCATTTTTGTCCTTGGATTCTCATGTGTAGGAATCAGTCATATGCATTTGTCACGATCCTCTTAAATGTCAAAATCCAAAAAAATCATAAAATGAAAAAAAGACAAAAACATCATAAAATGTTCTGAAAAAAGACAAAAACATCATAAAATGTCCTGAAAAAATACCAAAAAAATCATAAAATGTCCTAAAGAAAGACCAAAAACATCATAAAATGTCCTAAAAAAAAAAAATCATAAAATGTCCTGAAGAAAGACCAAAAACATCATAAAATGTCCTAAGAAAAGACAAAAACATAATAAAATGTCCTAAAGGAAAACCAAAAAAATCATAAAATGTCTTGAAGAAAGACCTAAAAATCATAAAACGTCCTGAAGAAAAACACCAAAATATCCAAATCAATGTCAAAATCCTAAAAATGGAGTCAAAGTCAGTCATGTTAGTCAGTCCATGTCATTGTCGAACTACATTGTCTCTGCGCATTTGCTACGTAGGCAAGGCCATCAGTCGATGAGTCACCAAGACATTAGGTCGGTCCTTTTAGGTTGGTCCAAATAAAATCATGGCATTTGTCACAATCGTCACATCAGTCAAAGAAGTCAGACGTAGTCAAACTCAGACACAAGATAGTCATTTGAAACATCAATGTCAAAATTGGTCAAAATCAGACATCACAGTCCAATCAATCATATAGTCAACATCAATCAACTTGCCAAAACATATTAGTCAAAACAATGTCAGTCTCATCACTCTTTGGTCCTCTTCAAGATGTGTCCTTCTTGGAGTTAGACCTCATCAAATGTCCTTTGCCTTTTCAGGATGTGTCCTTCCTGATAATAGGCCCTGTCAAACTGTCAACACCATCAAATTGGAAAAGCTCTTAAATTGTCAAAACTGTCAAACCGAAAAGAATTCAATCTTTGGTAAACATTGGCAAACAAAATAAAATGGCTGTTAATCTTTCTAGTCTATCTTGTCTTATCTTTTGACTATCTTGGCTATTTTGTCTTATATTTTTATTGTCTTGTCTTTTTGGTCATGTTACTAGCTACCTCAAGGATGTCCCATGAAGGATTTAGAAGTGCAATGACGTCTCCTGGCCTATTTTATTTTCTTTGACTGTTGTCTATGGATTGTCTCGACAAAAAGACTGGGGCAACATGACCCTTAGTATGAGTTAGGACATTCCTTGTTTGTGACTGTCTATTTTTCAAGTGGATGACCTTGCACACCTTGGTCTATGTCATATCATGGTGTTTGTTGTCCATTTGTGTCATTTTTACCGCCCAATGATGATTAAGAGCAATAAATATTAGTCCTATGGCAATGTTTTGAAGGATTTGGTCTAGGAACTAACATGCATTTCTTTTGTCTTCCCATTTAGTCTACACTCTCATCATCCATATCATTTTCACTAACATTTCTTTGTCTCTTCATATTCTAGTCTTCTCATCAATTTCGAGAGCACACCCATGTTCTTGGAACCTGTCTATCCTCTCGAGGGGGCATACCACAACCCTCCTCATCTTATTTTGCACTGGGGTATGATTTTGAATTATTTTCTTTGTCACAATGCGACAAGCAACATTATGACAAAGAAGGGCAAAATGTAGACACCTAAAAATGACCTAGGCCTGCAAGCTTCATTTTTACCACTTTTGTCCTAGCATAATTGAAACATTTAATGATGTCCTTGGTCCACATTCAACTATTAATTAAATAATTCATAATTATTTAATTAATTCATGTCATTTATTCCTCATGATTATTAAATAAATAAATTTTATTTATTTATTAAATACGTCATTAATTGTCTAAGTCTTCCTCTAATTAAATAAATTTCATAATTTATTTAATTTCCCCTTTTGCATTTAATTCTTATTGATTATTAAATAAATGAATTATATTTATTTATTTAATACGTCACTATTGTCTTAATTAAATAAATGGATTAATTTATTTGATTAATTAGTCCTATCTCCTAAACTAAATAATTAAAATTAATTATTTAATTGATAATTTCATATTCTTCTCATTTTAAATAAATTAAAATATTTAAAATGTCATGTCAATCTTAACTGTCAGTCCATTTTGATAAATAATCTAAAAAGATTATTTACTCTCTCAAAATCCATAATTTGGATTATTTTAATTCAAATTAGTAATTAATCTTCCAAAAATCAAGTAATCGGGCAGATTCTTGATTTTTCCAAATCTTATCTTCTTGATTTTTCAAATTTCACAAATCGGGAAATCTTATCTCTTTGATTTTTCAAATCTAGCAAATCAGGTAAATCTTATCTTCTTGATTTTTTGAAAATCTTTATTTTCTAATTAATTTCCTCATTTATTCTCCATCGTCGATCTAATTGTATTTTGACTGTGCGATTAAGGATTTTGCCCTAACCCTAGTTAGGGATTGTCAGGCTTAATCTGGATTGTTCATTTTCATCAATTTATCTCGTCCGTCCATTTGAAATGGCCTTTTCTATAAAATACCATCTTCTTCTCATTTTTGGAACACGAACATGCTGACATTTTGCATAGTTATTATAGGCATTTGCTTTCACATTTAGTTCTTCATAGGTAATTTTAATTCATTACTATAGTCATTTAATTAATTCATGGAATTGTTTTAGGCATAGACATTAACAATAGGCATGGGCATTAGATTTTGAGTAAATCCTTCAAAACTTACTTTAGTCTTGTCATTTGTCATAGTTGCTCATACACGAATCTGAGGGCATCTCTATTTACTGCAAGCTAGGAGGTGTAATGAAGGTGAAGCATGGAAGATGGAGATTCTTGGTAATATCGTTCCTTTTGTTTTCATCATTTTTCCTTTGTACTTCGTTATTTCAATGGATTTTAGTGTTAATTGATCTAACAATCTAACAAATCTAATTTTTCATTGATACAGGCCCCATTCAATGTGGTGGAACAATTAAAAAAATCATCTACTAATGTGTCCCTCTAGGATATCTTAGCTATTCCAAAGCAAAAGACATTGCTACATAAGGCTCTTTGGGAGGACCCAATCATTGAATGAAAAGAGCAATCACTCAATGGAAAGGTTGTTGATCAATCACCTCCTACCAAAGTTCTCACAAATAGCACATTGGAAGCCCCTACCAAGGTTAGAGATAAGTCAAAGTTGAAACCTTTCTTCCTAACTCTCATTGTAGGGGATAAATTGTTACACAATGCCATGATTGACTTTGGTGCTAGCACTACAGTCATGCCAAAGTAGATAGATGAATCCCTATGAATTAGTTATGAGGCTTTAAAGAGGGGGGTTATGCAACTTGATGGGAACAAAGTCTAAATTGTAAGCATCATTAAAGAACACGCCTTAACTCTTTTCTCCTACCCTAGCATCACAGTTCCACAAAACATTGTGATCATAGATGTTCCCCCTATGTTCGGTCTCTTTCTGTCCCAAGAGTTTACTTCAAAAATAGGTGGATATTTGTCTCTAGATTGGTTTTATTTGATCCTTAGGACCAAGAATGGAGCTAAAATGAAAATGGTGTCTGAAGCTCTGCATTTAGGACATGTGGTTGATGAAGCTATGATCAACTTTGAAGCCGCTCATACCTCTTTCACTAAAGAGGAGACATATTGTACCGAATTGCTAGAAGATGAAAAAGTGACTGGCGATCAAACCGATTAAGAAGAAGCTCACTTGAGAAAATATATAGATGTTGACCCTTTTAGAAACTATCATGCTACCAAACTAGGCACCTACGTCATCTACGACAAAGACCAAGTGCTTTCGAAGGTCGTGAAGGAACCTGAGAGTGACCAAGCTTCGAAACTATGGGCGTTCCACTTTGATGGAGCAAGATGCAAAGTAGGCGCAGGAGCCAAGGTATGCCTGAAATCTGCCATCTCTAAACAATGAAAAGACACTTTAGTCCTTCCACTTCCAATTTTCTTGTTCAAACAATGAAGCTTAATATGAAGGCCTAGTGTAAGGTTTAAGCCTTGTGGAGCGGATAGGCATCAAGTAATTGATGATGTTTGGAGATTTTGAACTAGTGTTCAACCAATTCTGAGGGGTTTCTATAGCCAAGAATTTCCGCATGAGATCCTATTGACATAGATTCTGGGACCTAATTGAGGGTTTTGAAGCCTTCAACATCTAGAAGGTGCCCCAAGAGCAAAATACTAATGTGGATTGCATGGTCGTAATTAGATCTTAATTCAAAGCAGCCTCCAACCTAATGCATAATAGACACTCTATACGAGTGATAGTCAAATTGGTGATTCCAAATAATGACTAGAGCTGGAAATTGTTTGAAAATGATGAACACATTGGCTCATTCAACCAATAGTTAGGAGGGTTTTCAGACCAACTCCCTCCAAAGATCATTGAAGCCTATGATGGGAAGATCATTTAGCTAAGTTCTAATAAGCTTTTGAAGGGGCTTGTCACTCTCAAAAATATTTTTTACTATGACGATGCAAGAAATGACAAAAGAAAATTTGTAGTGGGTAAAAGCGACTATGTGGACCTCTAGGGTGGAGATAGAAGAAAGCTCAAAGTCGGGAAAGATGTCCCACCTCATGATAAAGAAAGGCTCATTGACTTACGTGAGAGGTATGAAGGAGTGATTTCCTAGTCATATGATGACCTTAAGGGATATGATTCTAACATCATCCAACATACAATAGAGTTGATTGAAGTTGTTGGCCTCCTACAATGATTTCACAACTAAGCCTTTATAGCCATGATTCAGAGACTAGACATCTAACCTGAATAACCATTCAATCATCATGGTGCACTTAACTTGTCAACCTAGGGACGTGAACTTGAAATGGGTCAGCATTGTATGGGAATTAGGGGCTTAAGTAGTCATTGCACTCTACAACTAAGAAACACAATTTACTGAAAGTAAATTGGTTGAAAGGAAATAAAGAAAATTTTGAACATCAACCAATAACTATACTGATGTTTAAATGTATGTAGGAATAAATATCTGAGCAACAATCAGGAAACTACTCTATCTACTTTGGCTATAGGAACATACACAAAATGGACTTCTAGTGGTTGCAGGAATAGTCAATTTTAGATTTCTAACTAAGTACCAAACAACAAGTAATACTAAACTAATGCTAAACTAAGAAGAAAGATTATTTACCAAGTGGGCCCCCTTGCATAAATATCCTCTAAACTAACAGAAACTCAGAACTTTTATTTTATTCACTATAAATCATGCATACAAAGAGTATTCTATATGTATCACTAAAACTGAAAATGAGAGTACAATGTAGAATAGTACAACCTCCTAAAGAACGATGCCATTTAGGGAAAATAGGGGAAAATGGAGTGATGTCAGTTATGCATGCATGGAATCTTCTTAGCCATGCAAGTCAAGCACTGATCCAACACAATAGTAACACCCATGCATGCTCAATCATTAAGGTCCACTACAAGGTGGTTATGTTCAATTGCATGAGGAATCTTTGCTGCCAATTGCCTTTGACTTGGAGTGATTTCTCAGCTGGACATTACGGTACATGCTCAGCTGGTGGAATCTTCCTTAACTTGGCATATTAAATCTACATGTCAAGGTTAGTACGCATAATAACTACACAACAATAACCACTCTAAGAAATGTTCATTAATCACATGCAAAATCAATATAGGACCCACATATTATGCCAAATATCATCAAAGCTTGCAGAGATAGGGTAATGTCAAATTTCAATGGATTGAGAGAAACATTATGCAGTTTCAATGCTTAAGCATTAAATTCCATGACATCTATGAGCAAATAGGCTATAGATTCTACCCAAAACTATACCAAAAACTAGTCTCATCACTCCCCCCAACCTTACATCTTGTTGGTCGTCCAGCAAGGGAAGAGTTTTTATTCTACCTGGTCAAAGCTATGAAATTTGCAACTAAGAGTTTTTCAACATTAGTGGTTGCAGTGCATGAGTCAGGATCCCAATAGAATCCTCCCAATCTATCAAACCTGTTCCACCTCTAGTTTTCTGCAACAATGTCACTATGGTACAATCTAAAATTTAGCACAGGCCACATAAGCATGGGTGGCTGGAAAGTTAGGGGAAGCCAATGTCATCCCTAAGCTCTCCCAATCTAAATATGTCTCTCAATTATTTTTAATGCTATGGCATAATTGTGGATGGAATGAGGCTCAACTTGTTTCAGCTCATCAGTCAAACTATTCCATCTCTAAGATAAACATCTCCTTATAGCTTCCTCCTTTGATGCTATTTTTACTTCATACTCTATGTAAACTACCTCAATTCAAGGCATAATCTTATTACCATAGCTTGGTCTAAGTAATATTCTATGTTATTCTCTGTAAATATCCCTTGGGTTACTTGATTCATCTCTAACATGCAGAGGGACATCAAAATCCAATTTTTTATAAGCACCATGTTGATGTCCCCAACTAATTTTATTTTGCACCCAAGACATGAATTCTCTCAATTGAACATCCCCAACATACATCAGCAGGTTCCAATCATGGTCTTTTGTGACAACATAATTATGTAAATAAAATTCACATAACAAATTCTTGAATTCAAGGGAGGCGATCGTATAAGCATTGAAAAATTCCATAGGGGTATCAATAGAAGGATTCAAACCTGAGTCAAGTCTTGACATATTAAAAGAGAGATAATTCTCTTTCAGCAGTAGAGCATAGACCCTTGGGGGTTCTCTACATTCCAGAATCTTGGACACCAAAGCTGCCATATCATCTACCCTTTGTTTCAAGGTACCAATTTCTGCATTTTCCCCCTCAATCTCTTCATCCTTCTTTTTAATTTACTCCTTCAAGTTCAATTTTTCCTTTCTCCATTCTTCCTCCCTTCTTTGTATCTCCTTCCATAAATTCAAAATTGTTGCATGTACTATAAAACTAGGAGGATTGCAAATTCCTACTAGTATTTTTGTTGATGGCGGCTCCTCATGTGGCATTATTTGCATGGACTCAGGTTGTCTAGTTATCTTCATCTAGAAGGGTATTTTTTCTTCTTCTTGTTGCTACAAGACTTCATGTTGTAGGACCTCTTGCTCATACTGTAGGAGGTTTTGATTTTCCTACAATTCTTCTGCAATGCTAGCAAGATTAGCATGTGTTATGTTTGATGCTCCCCTAAACATGTCTTCTTTTTCAACATGCTCCTACTCCATTGGAGCTTTAGGGTCCTCATGTGAGGTCTCACCAAGTTTAGGCATTTATTATGAAAGCGTACCAATTGTAGGCCTGATTGGTCTTGATTTTTTGGGAGTTCTTTCACATTTTCATTTGGTTGTAAGATGAGCAATATCAACCTTCTTCTTTTTCAGACTTGACACCTTTATTTATGTAGGCTATGTTTTAGCCTTGCCTTTTCTCATTTCTATCTCTTCATTGTACCTTAGTTTTCATGAGGGTTCTAAGTGGAACCTCATCATTAGAATCCAAGGAAGAACTTTCTTTTTCTAAGTGCTTTTTTCTAGAAGAACTAATTTCAATGGTTTCCTCAGCTATAGGAGGGTTTATGCTAGAGCCAGCACCAGAGGTTGAAGCACTAGGAATGGCTTCAGTTGTGCTTACTTTCTTACTAGATCTATGGGATCGAGTTATAGCCCTAGGAGGAAAATTCTTAACATTTACGATCAACTCTTGGCGATAATCTTGATCAAACTTAATAGAATCTTCCCAATTCATTCTAGAAACATTACGTAGAGATTTTTCAACCAACAACTTAATCAAGCAATGGTGAGAAATAGAGTTATCCCTACCTTTTTAGGTCTCAGCCACCATGATTAAGAGAAGATCATACAACACATTGGGCACATTCATCCTCCTCATGTGCCTCATGTGATTCGAAAGCTTGAAATGGAAAGAATGAAATTTTGACTAGCGACCCTCACAAGTGATGTATTTGATCACAAACATAACTATTTGCTTCCATGGCTTGGGCAGAGACATTCTTTTTGCACCCTACTTGTTTATGGTCAATGGGGGGTTGTTTGGCTCTGTCAATTCAGCCCTGGCTAACCTTGCGTCTTTGGAAATAGGATAATTTTCACCATTAGCAGGTAACCCTATGTTAGCTCTCAAAAATGTAGGCAAGATGCTTCAAGAGGCTGCCAATCTCTTGATACGCTTCAAGGTAACAGACAAGGTCAAAAGAATTCAACCTTCTACTCTTTAGGTGCTGCTAAACCTGGGCAGGTGTACCTCTCTGAATGAAGCAGACTTGACCTATGATTATCTTTCTTGCACAATTATTTGTCCACAATGGTAGATGGAAGTGAACAAATGAAATCAAGCTTGATAGCAATAGCAATATTTTTTATCTAAATCCTAAAATGCTTAATTAATAGATATAAAGAAACTAAATACATTCAAAATGATGAAGTGTAGAGACCAGTGCCTTATTGGGTATGTGGAGTCAAATGAAATCAAGATGAACAAAACTTCTCTGGAGAAAACTCAAATTATCTGGCATACATTCTATTTACAACTAGTATAAACATGCAAGATTGTGATTACTAAGCTCTACTTTAGCAATCCAAATGAATCTCTCTGATTACTGTAAACAACTAAAAGGATTTAATATTTGTTTGAAAGAACCAATTAATCAACCACACAGATACAACAAATGTGCACTGTTGAATCGAATATAAACTTGTTACATCAATTCAAACAACCAGAAAGAATCCATCTTGGAGATAGCTTAGCAATACTTTCATTAAATTCAACAAATAATTGACACCAGAAATATGCAACAATATCAATTGACTTTCATAAATACCTCCATTTTGAAAACATGCATCATAGTCTCTGATTAGATAAGTCTATTGTACTATATCCATCAAATTTGCATACTGTATATTGAATAACTAATAGCTGATCATGATTTACAACTACACAACGTGTATTTATACACCAACATTAGAAGAACCTATTATATTGAAATCTCATGTCGGCCTACCATCGAATTTGGGCTCTAATCATGTTAGCCTGCAACAGTTCTCAAGCATTTTACATGTTGGCCACAGTATTTGAATTTTTGTTATTCATTAGTGAGACAGTCACTGAGACATCATGTTAGCTATGCCGAAGGCAATTCAATCGCTGCCAGCCCGTGCTCTTTATATATCGGCCTGACTCTGTGATGTCGGTGAGACATCTCACATACTAGAAAATGTTATATCGATATGTGCTTTCCATTCACTAAGACACAAGGATATCTCCCATCGATGCGTTATTTTTGTTTTGTTCATAGTCGCTATAACCTTTTGACATCAGAGAGACATAATACAAACCACATTATGTTTCACCAAAAACCCTTTTATCTCTTGTATCATTGTGACCCTACGTTATTGGGTAGACCTTATAGAGAATTCACTTTGTTTTGTTGAAAGCCCCAAGCTCACAATAGATCACCAAGACATTAATTTTCTCACACCGACAGAAACCCTTTATCTTATGTGCTTCACTATAACATTATAATATCAGAGAGACCTCCTGTAGTAAACACTATGTCTTTCCAAAAATCTTCATCATACATTTTGGTCGCTGTGACATTAGGTTTTTCTCACCGATGAACGCCCATCATTCACCTTCGTCAAGATAATTCAAAATTGGGGAGAGGTCCCAAAGAGTTCATTTAGTCATACCAAAAGCCCCTTATTCATCTTATGTGCCACTGTGACTTATTGGCTTTCTCACCGATGCACCATCTGTCCCATATATGTCATTGTAACTTCAAACTATCAAGGAGACATCTTGTAGATTGTTTTATGTCATATCGAAACACCCCAAGCTCGCACCTGTTTTCCAAGACAACATAAACCTCTCGCCAAAATTCATTCATTAAACTTTGTCGGCAAGACCCGATGAGCTCGCCAAGACTTTACATCAAAGCTCATAAGTTTTACCGAAGTGTATCTTTTAGTTGTCGGTCGGTGAGACACCTTTGAGTTCACTAAGACCTCCCTCTGAATGTCATTAACTCTCACCGATAAGACATTTCTTCTACTATTGGTCAGTGAGATAATACGATATCGTTATAACCTTACACTGAAAACAACCCATTTGGTTGAAGGGAACATTTGTGCAAAGTTGGTAAGACAAGAAAACATCGTTATGACATTTCACCAAAAACCTTTCACTCATGCCGAATAGAATCATCCTCTATCGCCGAAACCACATGAAAGTCCTACCAAAAGCTATCAGTAAATAAACTCAAATCGCTGTGACATCAAATGAGTCTTGCCGATAGGCAACATAGACTCAAATCAGCAGAAAATGCAAAATTGATCTAGGGGACAATAATGAACCTATGCCGATAAGAACTACAAAATGAAAAATGCATGAACCGATGGATTTTATGGGCAACATGGGCAAACATATAGGTAAAAGTATCATGAAATGAGGGAAATGTGCCTAAGGTAAGACCCATATGGAAACTCAAGGGTATGAAAGATATGTAAAAATCATCAAAATCTTATAGTTTCAACACCCTGTAACTTCTACAATTCTTTCCTCTATTGCCACAGCTTCTAACCCTTTTACTATGATTTTCCTTCTAAAAATGTCTGGGCGAATTCAAGGGAAATTCCTTCATCAAAACCATTCAACTTCAAAAAGTAATCAATCTAGCCACAATTTTTAAATTTGGCCAGACATTGTACATCCTGTAGTAAAATATCATGCACTGTGGGTTCGTTTTGAACTAACCCACCTCCCATTATCTGCAATCAAACAAATGCTCTACAAGTTTTTTGAAATTTCCCTTTTTAAAAATAAAATGCACTTCCCTGTAGTGTCTACTAATTTCTAGTGCCGACATTGACTAAATTTCCTTTCTTTTGTTTTCCCCTTTTGCTTGCAACTTAAGATTATGACATGGAAATAATAGCAAGAAAAGGAGTGATAAAGGGAAATTATGATAGGAAGAATTGGCAGCTTCAGTTATTGTCACTACATGCAGTCAACTCATTTTAAAATTTTTGATGCAGTCTACTATAGTTTGACACATGGACAATAAAATATTTGCATCTTTTTCATTCCCCTCCTGCCAACCTACATTTGGACATGTTTCCACACATGTGAGATGGGAGTGACGATTGACATGCAATGATGGCCTTTATGCGAATATCTATACTAATGTATAGTGCTTAAATGAACATATTTAAAAGATGATCAAAGATAGCAATTAATGTGCACATACCTGAATTTGTGGAAGATTTGCTGCAAAGATCATGGATGAAGTAAGGCTTGCCTTGTTGGAAAATGGATTGAGCAATGAATGAGGGTGGGATGGAATGAAGTAATGGAAAAGAGAGAAAGGTGGTACAAATGGGTGGATGGGTGGATGACGAAGAAATTGACTTCCACACAAGTGAAAGTATTTATTATGAAAAGTACGTACCTCAATTAGGCTGAAGGAAGGACACTAGGTTTGTTGTCTTCAGCTGTAGGAAGATCTAAGTGTTGGGAAAATAGTTGTAGGAATTCTTCTTTAGAAGCTGGCTTATGATATAATCTGAGGCAATGACCATTGACAAGTAATTTGAACCTAATAGGGTCAATGGTGGTAAGCTGAACAACTCCATTTGGAAAGACTCAACAATCTCGTATGGTCCTAGCCACCTTGTCAACAATTTTCCTGCATTGTTATGATATCTTGAATCATAGAGCAAGGCCCAATCTCCTAGTCTGAACTTTTT
This sequence comes from Sequoia sempervirens, assembly GCA_007258455.2. Taxonomy (NCBI): domain Eukaryota; kingdom Viridiplantae; phylum Streptophyta; class Pinopsida; order Cupressales; family Cupressaceae; genus Sequoia; species Sequoia sempervirens. The sequence continues at coordinate 28,968 of VDFB02294108.1, forward strand.
ATCTTTGATAAATTTGTCATGCCACTTGTTTCTTTGATTCTGCACTACTTTTGTATGTTGCAAGGTTGCTCTTCTTATTTCATCCAAAACATTGAGCTACATGATTCTTTCTTTCTATGCTTCAGAGATATCCATCCCTAAATCCACAACACTCCACAGAGTTTTATGTTGAAATTTGATTGGCATCATAGTTGTCTTTCCATACAACAATTCAAATGGGGTGAATCTCATAGTTTTTTTCCATGTCCTATAGGCCCAAATAGCTTTGGGTAGTCTATTTTCCCAATATTTCTTATGGATAGCTATTGTTTTAGTCAGAATGACTTCAATTTCTCTATTTTTCACTTCAACTTGGCCATTAGCCCGGGGGTGATAAGGAGTAAAATTTTGTGCCTGATATTGTACTCATTTACCAGTGTTGCAACAAGAGTTGATGTGAATTGTGGCCCTTGATCAGTCACTATTTCTCTTGGAACTCCATATCTTGCAAAAATCTCCTCATAAAGAAAATTTGCAACCTTGTTATCTCGTGTATGCTTCATTTCCTTAACTTCTTCCCATTTTTTTAACATAATCAGTGCATACCAATATATAAAACTTACCATTTCATGGAGGGTCGATTGGTCCCACCAAATCGAATCCCCACTTGTCAAAGGGAGTAATTACTATCTGAGGGAAAAGTGGCATTTCATTAGATCTGGTTGGTCTACCCATTCTTTGGCATCTATCACACTTTTTGGTATACCTTCCTCCATCCCTATGGAGTGTTGGCTAGTAATATCCTGTGTTTAAGATCTTCATTGCTGTCCTTTTGGTTGCAAAATGTCCACATAAAAAAACATCCAACAATACAATAGAAAGGAAAATACTTTTCAATGAGTGTCCTTTCCCTTTTGGGGAGAAGTGAGAAAGAATTCTACCTGTAACCAAGTAGTTGGCTATGTTAGCATACCACGTTACTTGTACATTGAGAGAGAATAGATGGTCATCAGGAAAAGAGTTATCTATGGGCTGATTGTCCTCTAATGTAGTTAGACTTGAGAGAAAATCATCAACAATATTGGATTTCCTTGGCTTATCTATAATGGTTATATCAAACTCCCGCATCAATAATAACCATCTTGCCAATATCCCTATAATCAAAGGTTTATTCATTAGATATCTAATGGCTGCATGATCAGTGTGCACAAAGATTTGGTAGCCCATTATGTAATGTCTGAATTTTTTTAGTGCATAGATTACTACTAGCATCTCTTTCTCTGTCACTATATAATTGAATTCAACTCCTTGCAAATTTTTGTTGACTAAGTAAATAGCATTTTCAATAGCTCCCTCCTTTTGTCCTAGAATTTCTCCTATGAAATAATCTGATGCATCAATGTGAATTTAGAAGGGAAGCTCCTATTTGGGTCCCTTGAGTATGGGAGCATGAGTCAAGGGTTGCCTTCATGTCAAAAAATACCTTATCACAAGCTTCAGTCCACTGAAATTCAACATCTTTAGTGAGAAGGGTATATAATGGTGCTACTACCTTGCTAAAATCCTTGATGAATCATCTATAATACCCTACATGATGCAAGAAACTCCTAACATACTTTTGTTCTGCAGGTGTAGGTAGATTTGTGATTACCTCAATTTTTGCAGGGTCTACTTGAATTCCTTTGTGGGAGATGTAGTGGCCAAGAACTACACCTTCTTGCATCATCATAAAGCACTTTTCACTATTTGATGACAAGTTATGATCTTCACATCTCTATAGGAATCTCTTGATATTTTCCAATGCTTGATCAAAGTCAACACAGTAAGTGGTGAAGTCATCCATATAGATTTTCATGCAATCATGAGAAATGTCTAAAAATATACTAATGACTTCCCTTTAGAAATTTGCGAGTGCATTGCACAAACAAAATGGGAGCATCGAATAGGTATAGGTACCCAATGGATAGGTAAATGTGGTCTTCTCCTGGTCTTCTGGTGCAATTTGGACCTGGTTGTACCCACTGAATCCATCTAGAAAAGAGAAGTATTGTTTTCCTGCAAGTGTTTCCAAAACTTGGTCAATAAAGGGTAAAGGAAAATGATCTTTTTTGGTGGAAACATTAAGTTATCTATAATCAACACAAACTTGCCACTTCCCTCCTTTCTTGGGTATAATAATTAATGGAGACACCCACTGACTATCCAAAATGGGATAGATAAATCTTGCATCTAGCAATTTCTGCAATTCTCCTTTCATAATTTCTCTTAGTGTAGGGTTAATCCTTCTTTGTGGCTTTCTTATTGGACTGCAATCATCTCTAATACAAATTCTGTGGGTACAACACTTAGGATACAATCCCTTCATGTCATGATAATCCCACACAAATACATGTTGATGGGCCCTTAATAAGCTTTCCAATAATAGTTGTTGCTCTTCATTCAACTTACTATTAACATTTAGGTATTTTCCCTCTAACACTTGTACTTATGTAGTTAATTCTATCATGGTTGCTGCATTAACACATGATAATTTTAGTTTGTATGAAATAAATGTAGGGAACATACCTATTTCTACAGGAAGTCTATTTTTAGGAAGAATGAATGTAGGAATAGTGGCTACAAGAAGATCATCTGTAAGAAGAATTTCTACAAGAACAGTGGCTACGGGAAGAACAGGTAGAAGTGTCCTAACTGAAGTAGAAGATGAAGCTTCCTCCACTCCATAATGATTCTGAATGATGTTAGTCAACACTTCATGCTCATCTTGGAGATGCATGAAAGAGCTTCTACCTAGCATCATAAGTTGTGCCACATAATTAACTTCCTCAGCCTCATCACCAACTTGTGGCCATACAAAATCTTCTTCATCATGGGATGGATGAGCAGGTGGGTAAAGAATAAATTTTTTAGTACTCCTTCCATGTGAAATGGTCATGTCACCAGACTGACATCCAATATATGCACTTGCAGTTGCCAACTAAGGCCTTCCAAGAATAATGGGATACTCACCTAGTGTAGCCTTAGAATAAAGAATCATTAAATCTATTGGGTATTCCCAATAGTATAGTACTACCACAAGATCCTCCACTACACCATTAGGTTTGATAGTAGAGCTATCCACAAACTGTAAGATAGTAGGAGTAGATCTCATACTTGCAATATTTAGTTGTTGTAGGATGTCCTTGGTCATTACATTAATTGCTACCCCTAAATCAATCAAAGCATTATTCATTTGAATCCTGTTTATGACAATTGCTATTACAAGATTGCTTGGGCCATTATATTTGGGAATAGTCAGTTTTCCCAACATGATATTATCTAGCTGGCCCACCACATGAACTGTAGTTGGATCTTTCTTCTTCCTTCCTAGCTTCTTAAGACAAGCTTTCTTAATAGCTTTTTCATAGATTGGAACATATTTTATGGCCTAAAATAGAGGTATTTGAACACATATATGCTTTATCTGGTCCATGATGTCAAAAGTGGCATCCTCTTTTTCTTCTTTCTTCTTGGCAACTTGCAGTCTTTTAGGAAATGGTGGTTCTTGCTCAATCTGCTTAGTTTGGATTGGTTCAGGATTCTTAGGTACATTTTGATGAATAGGTTCATTCAAAGGCTTCTCCTCCTCTAATGTAGAGTCAAGGTGGAGAAGACTCAAACAAATCAAATTTCAATAAAACAACAACCTTTGATAACACACTCAACCATCTTGGATCAATTTTCAACAACAAGGTTAAAAGTCTTCAAAACTCAACAATTTGGCTTATCTTTTAGAGAAGGCCTCTTAAGAACCATCTCATCATCAATATAGTATCTACTCAAACCCCCAACACCATTCCCATGCCAAACTTACAAGGTTTCTTTGCAACTTCTTGGAGAACCACCAAACTTCCCTGCAAAAAGGCTACAAAATTAGCCCTTTTTTTACAAAGTGTTCCTTAACCTTATCCTAATCCCACAAACTCTTGGAAAGTCATCAAAGATGTCTTAAAACACTCAATTTCATAGGTTTTAGACAATTTCCCATCCTCAAAGCCACCATTCTTCAAAACCCGCAATTTTCTCACAAATACCTAAGGTTTTTAACATTTCACACTTCTTAGGCTTTCCAAACCTAGCCAAAGCTTCAAACAAGTTTTTTAGGGTTTGCACACACATAATAAACCTCCACTAGGGCTTTTGTCTCATTAGATCTCAAAAACACCACTTTAGTTCCTCCTTTTCATGCCAAAAACTCATATTCTCAGCCTAAGTTAGCATTACCAGCCCTATACACACCTTACCATTATTAAATGAAACATAAAAACTTGAAAATAACATATCATAGGCATTTCCTCTAAATAATAGGTCACCATAGTAGGATGAAAGGATCCATCTCAAACTTAAAGTGAAACTCAAACCTTGCTAGTCTGTACAGGACGAATAGGAAAAATGGAGATTTCCTTTCACCAAAACAATCAAAAGAGTCTCAAAATAGATTGAAATTCAAGCTAACACCTACCACCACAAATATTTATGATTTTCAAATCATGGGAATGCCTGTATTGGGCTGTACAAAAAAAAATGTTTAAAAATCCACAATTTAGGCATTGAGCATAGCACCAAATCTTCAAAAGCAATTCATTGAACCCCTTTCTTGGGCTTGTATGATGTTTTATACATTTTCAAAATAAAACAAACTCCCTCTAGTTCTGATAACCACCCTTGAAGCATCAAACCCTTATTAAGCCTAAAAGTGCTAGTATTAACAATGGTTTGCTTAATAAGCTTTATCATGAAAATTTGTTGTTCTAAAGACCTAGGATCATTTAAATACCATTATTTTACCATAACATGACTTCTAGACTCTTTCCCTGCATTCCCATTTATATTTTACATAGTTTTCCTTCATGGTAATATTCACAATTGTTTGAGACAAGAGTGCATTTTTGCACATTTGACCACCTTAGCCCTTAAATTCCCTAAGCACATAGAATATTGGTCTGTTTAGACCTTATTTAGACAAACTAAACACCAAGACACTAGCATCAACCTACTATTCATTCAAATAATCAAAATTTGATGTGGTGTAGGTGCTCTTGCACCATACACTCCCTAAAAGAAACTTAGGCCTCATGAGTTGGTGTAGATACCACTGCCTCCAAGCATCACACAAACTCCATTGGTTTCCAAATGCACTCCACTAATGCATGTACATAGGATTTTCAAATTTCCCTGAACTTCCAACACCTTGAAATGTATTCCTATAAGAATTTTATCTTTCCTTTGTTCTCAGACCTACAATCAGCCTCCTTTTTCCATCCTTTGGGTGTTTACCATTCTAGATACCTACAAAAAAATTGGTATTAGCATTTCTTTGATCTTACCTCACTTTCTTTTCATGCTCATGTATGCAACTATCTTGTCTGCCCTATTTTTCTTTTCCTTCATTGATTGCCCCATTAACTTGCTTTACCATTGTCCTCTCAGCCTTTCCACTCACTATACCTACAAACTTTGATTGTTTCCCAACTTTATTCATAACCACAGGTCACTCTATGGTTCCTACTAACACACTATCCTTCATATTCACTCTCTCCTTACCTCCTTTTTCTCTGTATTTACTTTTAGACCTATTGTTCCTACACTTTCAAACCTACACTTATTCACAACATCAGAAAAATCAATTTCTTTCATAACATTTATAGGCTCTTTCATCCCACACATAATAACCTTTTCCTTACCTTTCTCATCCTCTACCTAAGGAGTTAAAACAAACCTTTGACCATCTTTGATGATTGTATAGTTGTTTGCTCTTCCATCATACATATCACACCTATCATACTATGATGGTCTTCCAAGGAGAATGTGACAACAGTTCATTGGAAGAACATCACACTCAATACTATCATGATACCACCAATTTGAAAATCTACAATAGCGTTTTCATTCACTAATAAAGTTTAATCATCATTCAACCATGATATTTTGTAAGGACATTCATGAGGAATTATTTCCAAGCCTAACTTGTTTACCATTTCACATGAAACCATATTCTCAGCTGAACCAGAATCAACCACATCTTTACATACCTTTCCCTTGCGTTTATAGGTTGTTCTGAATAACCTCTTCCTATGCAATGGATCCACCTCTTTGGAAGTCTTCAAGAGTTTCTTGTGTAACATCAAGGCTTCTCCAAACTCAAGATTTGCAAGATGGCTTGATGTACCAGTGCTCTCCACATCATCATCTTGCACAAGTTGAACCCTTTTTTCACCTTTACTTCCACTTGATGAAGCACCAATATTCTTAGGACATTTGAAATACGGATGGCCAAATTCATTGCAGGTGTAACATCTCCCTAAAAACACATTGTTATAATTCCTACCTCCACCAAATCTGCCTCTTGTGCCTCTCCATCCACCTCTGAAATCATATTGCTCTTGTCCTTTCATGGCATCTTCTTGATTATCATTGGTTGGATTTGAACTAGGAATGGATCCTCTTCCTCTTGATGTATTACCTCTTACTTTAACTTCCTTGTCTTTCCTTCTCTTCATTTTCTCCTCCACCTTTATAGCCATTTGATAACGTTCCTCTATAGTTCTAGGGTTATCCAAAAGCAATTCATCCTACATGTTTAACCTTAAACCACCCATATATCTTTCAACCTTTTCATCTTCATTCTCATGATGACCAGATCTTAGACTCAATTTATAAAACTTCTTAGTATAAGACTTAACATCCATTTCCCCTTGTCTTAAGTTTTGAAAGTTCTTAAACAATTTGAACTTGATGATCCTTGGGTAAGAATTACCTTTGAGTTTTGATATCATCTTGTCCCATTATACGATCTTAGACTTTCCTTGTTTCCTCCTCTTAGACTGAAAGTAACCCCACCATACCAAAGAATGGCCTTGCAACTTTGTCTTTTCAATCCTTACTCTTTACTCCTCAGGAACTTCATCACATTCAAAATGATTATCTAATGCAGTAATCCAGCCAAGTAGTTCTTCATCATTTAAACTTCCACTATGTTTAGGAACATCAATTTTTACCTTAGGCTTATCATCCTTCATTTCCTTCAACAACTTTGCAATCCTTTGGTCCTCTAGATCAAGTTTATCTTCCATATCTTTAAACTCATCATCATCTTCATTTGAATCACTCTCTTCTACATCCCTTCTCTTGTTTATCTCCAAGGCTATGATTTTTTCTTCCAACTCTCTGAGTTCTCTTGCATGTCTATCTTTCATCTCCTTCATCTCTTTAGCCATATCATTCTTCTTTCAAGGCATCTTGTCAACCATGCCTCTTCACATTCTTCTTCAACTTGCAAAATGCAAAAAAAATCTACTCCCTACTCTGATACCACTATGATTTAGAGTCAAGGTGGAGAAGACTCAAACAAATCAGATTTCAATAAAATAACAACCTTTGATAACACACTCAGCCATCTTGAATCAATTATCAACAAGGTTAAATGGCTTCAAAACTCAACAATTTGTCTTATCTTTTAGAGAATGACTCTCAAGGACCATCTCATCATCAATATAGCATCTACTCAAACCCCCAACATGATTCCCAAGCCAAAATTACAAGGTTTCTTTGCAACTTTTTGGAGAACCACCAAATTGCATTGCAAAAAGGCTATAAAATTAGCCCTTTTTTACAAACAAAGTATTCCTTAACCTTATCCTAATCACAAAAACTCTTGGAAAGTCATAAAAATGTCTTAAAACACTCAATTTCACATGTTTTAGACAATTTTCCAACCTCAAAGCCACCGCTCTTCAAAACCCTCAATTTCTTCACAAATACCTAGGGTTTTTAGTATTTCACACTTCCTAGGCTTTCCAAACCTAGCCAAAGCTTAAAACAAGTTTTTTAGGGTCTACACACACATAATAAACCTTTTCTAGGCCTTTTTCCTCATTAGATCTCAAAAACACCACTTTAGTTCCTCCTTTTCATGCCAAAAACTCATGTTCACAGCCTAAGTTAGCATCAACATCCCTATAGATGCCTTACCATTATTAAATGAAACATAAAAAATTGAAAATAACATATCACGGGCCTTTCCTCTGAATCAAAATTCACCATAGTAGGAGGAAAGGATCCATCTCAAAATTAAAGTGAAACTCGGACCTTGCTGGTCTGTACAGGCTTAACAGGAAGAATAGAGTTTTCCTTTCACCAAAACAATCAAAAGAGTTTCAAAATAGATTGAAATTCAAATTAAGACCTTCCACAAAAAATATTTATGAGTTTATAATCATGGGAAGGCATGTATTGGTTCGTACACACAACAAAAAAAGATACTGAAAATGCAAAAAATTGTTTAAAACTCCATAGTTTAGGCGTTGAGCAGAGCACCAAATCTTCAAAAGAAATTCATTGAACCCCTTTCTCGGGATTGTATGATGTTTTATACATTTTCAAAATATAACCAACTCCCTTCAATTCCCATAATCACCCTTGAACCATCAAACCCTTATTAATCCTAAAAGTGCTAGTATTAACAATGGTTTTCTTAATAAGCTTTATCATGCAACTTTGTTGTTCTAAAGACCTAGGATCATTTAGATACCATTATTTTACAATAACATGACTTCTAGACTCTTTCCTTACATTCCCATTTACATTTTACATAGTTTTCGTTGATGGAAATATTCACAATTGTTTGAGACAAGAGTGCATTTTTGCACATTTGACCACCTTAGCCCTCAAATTCCATAAGCACATAAAATATTGGTGTATTTAGACCTTATTTAGACAAAATAAACACCAAGATACTAGCATCAACCTACTATTTGATCAAATAATCAAAATTTGATGTTATGGTGTGGGTGCTCCTACACCATCCTCTTCCACAAGAAGTTCAATAATGATGGGCTTGGAATGGGCTAGTAGTGTGCTTCCTGAAGGCAAGTGGATATAACTTACACTCACAGCATATGCAAGAAATTCATTTGAATTAGTAGAGTATACAGGCTATTGTTGTGGTTTTTTATTAGGATTGGGTGTGGGTTGAGCTAGTAGCTGAGTTGGTTTAGGTGCATTTGAGCCAATTTCCTAGAGGTGGTTGCTAGTGTCCTTGAAATTGTTGTCAATTTTTCTAAGGTTGTTTCCACTGAGGTGGATGACTTTGATGGCTATGCCAAGTGTTTGGAGGGTTAATCCAAGGATGTGGTGGATATCCTCCATAACTGGGTGGATATGGGGGCTTCCATTGGTTACTAGATGAATAAGAGTTAAAATATGGTCCAGCATAGGACAATGGATCTAGTGGTATACCTTCTCTTGGAGCCCAAGGCTTCCTTTGTGCAACATAGTAGACTTGGTCTTCTTCAATCTGAATTGGCTTGAACTCTGGTGGGGCTTTCTTGCTTTCCAAGTTAGCTACCATCTTACATCTGCAATCCTTCTTCTTTTGTCTACAATGGGGACAATACTCTATCAACATCATCTCTACGTCCTCTTGCTTCTTTTTGGCCTAAAGTGTATCTAGCTGTGTAGATAGATTGTTGATAATATCTTGCTTGAAATTTTCCAACAAATGAGTGATCTCCATTCTTGAAACTCCACTGGTAGTTGACTTACCCATGGAAGGTTGATAAGCTCTCCCTCTCTTTGAAGCTTCTCTAGAGTAATTCTAGCATATTTTATTCATATCCTCCCAAGGAACTTGGGAGATATCTCCTCCTTCCATGATGTCCAAAGCATCAGTGCAATTATCATTGATTCCTCTCAGCAAAAGCAACTTTTGTGAGTCCTCATTAAGTGCATGGTGTGGAAATGTTTGCAAGAAAAATAAAAACCTTGCAATGTAATCTTCCAAGCTCTCATCTTCCTTCTATTGCATCCTAAAAATGTCTCCTCCTCTCATGTCACTACCACTACAGTATTCCTTGTACTTCTCAAGGAATTTATCTTCATGTCTTCCCAAGTCTCCACAACATATCTACCTAGGCTCGGGAGCCATCTTAATGCAGGCTCTTTCAAAGTGGTGGGAAGTAACTTAAGTTGATGGGAATCAATAGTATATGAAACTCAAATAAGAAGGTATCAGGATCTTCTATCACAAGTCAATAAAACTTAGGGAGTGTTGAGGTAAGAATTTTCTTGATGTTGTCAAATGTATTTTGATGGGAAATGGGGAAAAGAAAATTTAGTTGATTTTTTCAGTTCCTATTTGCATCACCCATGCCTACTTGATGTGGTTCAAAGGAAAATGGGTTGTCAAGCTAATTTTGATCTTTTGAGGAGACATAAGAGCTAGTCAGGTTAGCATATACGTCAGGGAAGGGGTGTGGATCTTCTTCTTCTTCTTCTTCAGGAAAGTTCTAGTACTCAAGTAATTGAAATGGATGAGGATTGTTAGGAAAGAATATCCCATAAGAATCTCTTCTTCTTCCTTTATGCATGCGATATCACTTGCTATCAGTTAGCTCACACAAAGAATTGGTAAAGAAAATCTAGGGGGTCATTACTTTCTAAATGAGGATATACTAAGAACTTCCAAAAATGTTACAGCAAGAAAAACTATCAATGACTCCAAAATAATTCCTAGCTTGACACCATCCCCGACAATGACACCAAAAATGTTGGCCTTCTATAATGATTTCACAACTAAGCCTTTACAACCATGATTCAAAGACTGGACATGTAACCTAAATAGCCATTCAATCATCATGAAGGTTGATTTAACTTATCAACCCAGGGATGTGAACTTGAAATGAGTCAGCACTGTATGTGCACTAGGGGTTCAAGTATTCAATGCACACTACAACTAAGAAACACAATACTGAAAGTAAATTGATTGAAAGGAAATAAAGAAAATACTAAAAATCAACCAAAAACCATACTTATGCTGAAATTTATGCAGGAATAAAGATCTGAGCAACAAACAGGAAACTACTCTGTCTGCTTTCGTTGCAAGAATAGACACATAATGGACTTCTAGTGGCTATAGGAATAGTCAATGCTAGATTTCTAACTAAGTACCAAACAACAAGTAATACTAAACTAGTGCTAAACTAAGAAGACAAATTACTTACCAAGTGGGCCCCCTTGGAGAAGTATCCTCTAAAATAATAGGAACTTAGATGTTGGAACTCAAAACTTTTATTTTATTCACTGTAAATAATGCATACAAAGAGTATTGTATTTGTATCACTGAAACTAAAAATGAGAGTACAATGTATAATCGTGCAACCTCCTGAAGAAAGAGCATCAAATTATTATTTATACTATTGCTAAACAAGGCAGTTGACTCCATGACTGGGAGGATGCAATTTAGGGAAAATAGGGGAAAATGGAGTGATGGCGGTTATGCATGCATGGAATTTGGTCAAACATGCAAGTGAAGCATAGATCTAGCACAACAATAATTCCCATGCATGCTCAATCATTAAGGTCCACTATAAAGTGGTTACGTTCAGTTGCATGAGGGGTCTTTACTATTGGTTTCCTTTGAATTGAAGCAATTTCTCAACTAGACATTATGGTGCATGCCCAGCTGCTGGTGTCTTCCTTAACTTAGCATATTAAATCCACATGTCAAGGTTAGTGTGCATAATAAATGCACATCAATAGCCACTCTAAGAAACATTCATTAATCACATGCAAAATCAATATAGATGACCCACATATTATGCCAAATATCATCAAAGCTTGTAGAGATAAGGTAATGTCAAATGTCAATGGTTTGACAGAAACATTATGCCAATTTCAACACTTAAGTGTTAAAGTCCATGACATCTATAAGAAAATAGACTATCAATTCTACCCAAAACTATACCAAAAACTAGGTTCATTAGAAGGTACAAAACAATCTGCCAAAAACAAAGGCTAGTTTACCTAAAGATCGAAGCCTTGAAGGTACAAGAATGAAAAAGATAATTCAGTCCCAGATTTTCTTCTCGATCAAGCACAACACTTGGGTGTCTAACCTTGTTCCAGTCCAAAAGAAGAAGGGATATATTTGCTTGTGTGTTGAATTTTGGGACCTAAACAAAGCATCCTTAAAATACCATTACCCACTCCCTTCTATGGAGACAATCTTGTAAACAATGGCAAGTTCTAAAATGTTTTCCTTGCTAGATGGCTTCTCCGGTTACAATCAGATTTGGGTTAAAGAAGAGGACCAACATAAGACAACGTTCACTACCAAGTGGGGAACATTCACATATGCTAAAATTCCTTTTGGCCTTTCAAATGTGGGAGCCACTTTTTAGCAGGCCATGAATATTGCTTTCATCGAATTGATTAACAAAATTATCCTGATCTATTTGGATGATCTGACTATTTTCTCCAAACATATGGATTATCATTTCAATCATCTTGAGATGGTTTTCAAAAAATGCCAAGATTTCAGGGTCTCCCTGAACCCAAAAAAATGTGTTTACGAAGTGCCACAAGGCAAGCTATTGGGACATGTAGTGTCCAAAGAAGGAATTGTGATTGATCTCGAGTGGGTGAAAGCAATCAAAGAAATTCCCCTACTGATCAACAAAAGGGGCATCCAATCCTTCCTAGGGAAGGTAAATTTTGTGAGCAAGTTCATTTTGAATTTTGTAGGGGTAATCAGACCGATCACCCTAATGTTGATAAAGGATCAATTGTTTAAATGGACTAAGGAAGCAAGAGAAGCCTTTAAGAAAGTTAAGGATGCTATTTCCTCAGGTCCTATATTGATCAATCCATACCTATTGAAGGACTTCATAATGTATGCATTCAGCAACAAGTCAAGCATTGCTACCATCTTAACATAGAAAGATGATGAAGGAAAGGAAGAAAATTTGATAGCATTCCACTCCTAGACTCTAAAGGAATATGAGACAAACTACAACTTGATTGAGAGACAAGCTTTTACAATAGTTAAGGGGCTCAAAAATTTTTGACACCTAATCTCTTGCAACAAGGTGGTTGTTTATATCATGTATTCTAGTGTGCGCGAATACATCATGGAAGCAGAAATCACTAAAAAAAGGGCTAAATGGATCACCAAGATCCTTGAATATGATATTGAGGTCAAGCCTACAAAGATTGTCTAATGAAGAGGAATGTGCGAATATCTGGCACATGATGAAGAAATGACTTGTGAAGAAGAATAGCCAGAGCTGGTTGTAATGAATATCTGAATTGGAAGGCTATTGGTTGGAAAATAGAGTAAGGTTCATGCACACAGGAAAATATCCACCTGACCTTCCTCCTTAAAAGAGAAGATTCTACCAACTGCAGAACAACATATATGCACTTATCAAAGGGAACCTTTTCAAAAGGAATTTTAAGGACGTTTTGTTGTGATGTGTCACTATAGAGAAAGCGAAGTAGATCCTCGACACTTTCCATAGCAATCTCGTAGATGGCCATTTCTCCACAAAGACTACCACCATCAAAATTATGTGCGTTGAGTACATTTAGCCCATGTTGTTTAATGACTCATATTCCTTTGTAAAATCTTGCAAGGAATGCCAATTCTTTGTAGGAAGAAGGAAATATTTTGCAATGCCCCTCAACTTGATAGTAGTTGATGAGCCATTTGCGCAATGGGGCCTTGAATTCATCGGGATGATTAATCCTACCTCCATCATTAGACATAAATGGATTTTAACAACAATAGACTACTTCACAAGGTAGACCAAATCCATGCTCCTAAAGAATGCAATAGAGGTGAAGATAGTAGACTTTCTTGAGGAACTCATGACGAGAGTCAACCCTCCTAAAACCATCATCTCTGACAACACCAAGGATTTCCTAGGATCTAAGGTATGTCAGTTTGTGCTTTCAAACAACATATTCTTAAAGACATCATCAAATTACTATCCACATGGTAATGGCCTAACAAAGTTGACTAATAAAAATTTAGCCTAGCTCATCAAAAGAATTGGTTTAGAGTAGTAGCAGGAATGGCACAAAAATATTCAAGTGACACTATGGAAAGACCACATAACTCCTACGCAAGTTCTCAAGAATTCACTGTATGAGTTGGTATATCAAAAAGAAGCACTATTTTCTATCTTCATGGAGATTCTGGCATTGCAATTGCTCAAGTCTCTCGAGATAGAGAAAAATGGCGCAATGGAGGTGCGATAGCCGAGTTGTTGGAAGTGCAGGAGAAAATAGAAAAGGCCCTGATAGCTATGACCAATCACCAATAGGTGGTTAAAAGATGGTTTGATAAAAAGGCTTTGGACCAAGGTCTGAAGTGCGACAACCTAGTGCTAAATTTTAATGAAAGGGTTGCAAGGCCCGACTAGTATGGGAAGTTTGATAGCCTTTGGGAGGGCCCTTTTAGAATAATTCAGTGTAAGGAACACAACACATTCAAATTAGAAACTAAGGAGCATGAACCATTGGGGATTCTGGTCAATGAGATTCATTTAAAATTATTCAATTAAGCTTCAGAATTGTTCAGCCAATGTAAATATATGAATAATGTAATTAATTTTCCCTTGTGTTTTTGTCGACTGGTCTTTAAATAATTAATTCTACAAGTGCGAGAAAGAAAAAGTGAGTGGAACGTATTATTGCAAAATACAAAGAAAGATAAAAGAATCCATGAAGTGGAGAAAAATGACACCCGTATGTAGAATTGAAATGGAGTACACATATGTAGAAAAGGAAAAACAAACCCATATTTAGAACAACAAGCAAAAGAGACATAAATTTTAACATAAGCTATATTTTTAGTATATTTATATATATACTTTGCTAAATACAAGTATCAAAATTGCTTAGAAGCCACACTTTTTAGAGTATATATCTATGTATTTTTTTTATCTTCTTTATACAACTACTATAAGGCCTTTTCCAGACATATATACAAAAATAGACTAACGATCTTTAGTTTTTGAAGCATATAAAAATAAATTTTTAGTCATGAGCATGATTGGCAGCATCCAAAATCATTTCATTAGTAGAGGCAATGTATTCACCAGTGGCAGTGTCCCTAGGAGCAATGATATATGGTACAGGGAACACTAGAGGTTCATGAAGTCAATGTACCAGTCAATGTCATAAAATGGCACCATGTTGTATAGGTGGAAGACGAAGTGACAAGCGTGAGTAACCCTCTGGTGATGTTCTTCCTGTGACTGGATTTAGAAACCACTCAAGAATGACAATCGCAGTATGACCACATCTTCTTCAATGAACTTATGCAGGCCACCTGCAATTGGAATACCTCCACCAAATGCAGTATTCACCACCACCTCTCCAAGGCCATTCAAGTATTTCTTTGGAAAGATCTCTTTTACCAAGTAGAGGACTAATGGCTTGGGAATCACAATATCGAACATTGACATGACAAAGTGAAAGAACACATCAGTATTAACTCTATACCTAGCCTCATACTCAAGGAAATCCCTACCTAGAACCCACTTGATGGCTATGTTGGCCAAGGAATGCTTATTTTTGGTTATCCTCTTAAGGTGCCTAGTTGAATCTCCCCCATAAAATTTGTTTAGGATTTATGTGAGACTAGCCTAATTGGGGTATTCATGGCAACAAGCTCTATATGACTATTAGAAAAAATCCCTATACAAATCCCCTAAGTCTAAACTCTATGCAAATACTATACAAACTGCCAACGCCAAATTCTAACCAATCACTTATTACCTACTTTGCTAAAATTGCTAAGTGTGATTTCACTATTGCCTCAAGCACCTATTTATAGAAATGGCTATGATAAGCATGGTAATTTTCATACCATAAGCATGAGGTTAATTGAGTGCCACCTTGAAAGATGTAACAAGGCTCACTTGAAACTCCCATCTAGTTGTGTCTGCTAAGTATGATTTGTTGCATGTAGGATTAGAGGAATCTAATTAATTAGCATAAGCTGGTGGAAATCTCTAGTGGTAGTTCATATAGCCAAATGTTGAGGTGTCCTTTTGTAGGTGCTTCTCAAACTCCAAAAAGGAATGTAAATCTTTTTGGGTACTTATTGCATATTTTGTCTTAATCATTCCATTGGGGATATTAATTGCCATGACATACAATTCCTAAGTTGCCTTCAAATCATCGGCTCAAGTTCGAAGAAAAATCACATTGCAGTACATCATTGCTAAGGGTCATTATGAATTCTTGTCATTTCAAAATGGAAAGTAATTCACCTCACATGAGCAAATAACTAGCAGTACATGCCGAATTTAATGCAAGTAGGTGAGCGTTGTTGGCCACTGAAAGAAGGAAATAGCTAAGTGTCACATGCAAAAGGTTTTGTATTCTGAATTTTTTTCAAAAATGTTACCTAGGAAAAAAGAAATTTTAAGAGCAGAGTTGAGGTAAATTGCAGAAAATTTGAACTAGGCAAAAATATCTAGCAAAAAGGAATGGCAGAGAGTTCTCAAATAGAAGCATGAGTAGATGCCCAGGGAGAAGAAACACAAAGCTTGTTTAATGATATGCATAAAGCACCAACCATCTACATCTGTTAAGATGTTTCTTACACTTCGCCTTGTATACCAAAGAAGCCAGAATGGGTAAATATGTGATTTCTGGAGAAGCCCAAAAATTATAGAGATCAGGGCCAAATTAAGGAGTGGGATAATATCTATGATCCCATCCTCGCAAAAAACCCTAAGATTTTGAGGGAGGCGTCCTATGAAAGAATGAAGAAATTCATTGACTAGAAGTTGTTATCGCAGAAGCTGTGGTACAGTGGGCTCCCATAGTATATGGTCTCATTTGTTCACTATTTCCCAGAACTGGTCAATGTAGCCATCAAACCTTTCAACCTGCGCACCAACACCATCGAAGGCCATAGGTTAAGGGTCAATATCTACCTAGACACTATCTATAATATGTTGTGCATCCCTAACCCCAACTCTAGAATGACAGAGGTAGAGCCATTCAACCCCATGAAAGGAGAGGAAATATGGAGAATCATGAAAAAGGCTCTCCAATTTTATAACAAAGAAACCAAAAGGCCTAAGGGACATCAAAGGCCACCAAATATTCTAACCCCACTCATTTCCTTCCCCCTAGACATGCAAGATGCGTTCTCAATGTTGGAATTTGTTTACAGCCTGGATACCAACAAGGATGTGTATGAATTTCAATTGGATCTGGGGTTTTAGTTATGTAAGAAACATTTATTTTTCTAGTATTATTTTGCACAATTCCTTGTTGATGCAATGCTAGAGAAAATTAGGGACTACCAAACACAACATAGGATTAGGTTTCCTTCCTTCCTTGCTCACATGTTTTTGCACCATAACCCTGATTTCTTTAAGAAGTACATGAGGTTGTCTATTTTTGATGAGTCAGGAAAAAGATGGTCAATTTTTGTATGGACTCCTCTCCTCTCCTCTACCTATGACTATCATGCATTTCTGGACTATTTCTTGATTCTGATTTTGCAAGATTTGAAGGGGTTAATGGTTTTGACTGGCTCACCAAGGATCAGACTACATATATGCAGAACTTCACTCCCAAGTGTGATTAGTTTCTTGGAGTGGATTTCACATTCATGCAAATTCATTGTTTCACTAGAGAATAATTTCACCTTCCATCATGTGACACAAATTGGGTGCTATCCCTTGAAATGTTCCGGTAGGTTTCTCTTATCAACTATATATTTTGTGGAGGGAAGGCCAGGAAGAGGGGATTCTTCAACTACCTACAATCCTTCAAAATGGTGGTCATGAACAAGAAATAGATGCAAAACCTACTAGAAGATAAGTTGGCTTATCTTGAGTTGGTGATGATTTATCATATTTGGGATTACAACCCCAAAAATGATGCGCTAAATGAATTTGTCAAGGTAATGCACCGCCCATAGCCTTCCTAGAAAAAGAGGAGAAACTCGTTGAAAGATCTAGATGATCTACTGGTTGATGATTTCATCCATATTCCTATAGAGGATAGTAGGCTACCTTGGAATAATTTATACTTCTCTATGATAGTGTATGATGAAAAGAAAAAAAATAGGAACCAACCTTTGAAACAAGTTGTTAAAGGTAGAAGGTTGGAGTGAAGAGAAAATCATAGGTTTTTGGGTATACTACCAAGAGGCTGAAAAATTTGAGGGCCCTTATGGAAGCATGGCATTGGATGAGGAGTTTGAAAGATTGTGGAATGAGGCACACACATATTCTTACACATGCATTGACAAGGATGATGATTTTGATGAGGAATCTAAAGTGTTGTTAGCCTTCGCTTAGCAAAAGAGAAAGGCAATGGAGCAACCTAGCTGAATTGTTTCAAATGTAAGCCTAAACCTGCCAAGGGCTTCGTAAACACTCACCTATAGTGCTGCAAGAATGAGAACAACTCAACAACAATAAAAAACTATAGAGTTGGAGGACATCCCACCCGCCAAACAATAGCCTATAGAAGCAATTGTTGGGGAGAGTTTGCAAACATCCACAACAAGCCAAGAGGTTGTGGTGAGCTAGGAGCCATAATCATCCAATCATCAGGTAATATTTTATCCTCCTTCTTTAACTTCACAATCTTTAGTAGCCCCTATTGTCTCTATGACACCCATCACTATGAGTGTCAACCCTTCCTTCTTTGTCTCTACCACAATGGTTGTGGGAGGTTTCTCCCAGTTCTCCCTTGCAAGACCATTTCTCTTGATGTCTCCATAAACCCTTACACCTTCCATTGCTACCCAATCTACTCTTGCCTCTCTTTCCTCAAGCGCAACCACTATTGACACCCCTCCTACTACTACGATATCAAGGGCAACCCAGTTCACCCAGTAGTTTGAGTCTTCTATGAACCCATAATCATCGCAACAGCTGATGAGTTCTCCTGCTAGTTCACAAACAGGGTTCTAGCATGTGCCTCATTTCTCCCTAAAGACAGCCAATCTCCCTAAAATGAAAGCACCTGAAACCACTACCTTCATATTCCCTTTCACCCTAGCTCCTAGTGCACCTTTTGCAGGTGGGCTAGTTTAGTTTTCATCCCAATTTATGGCACAGGGTGATGCTACAAAGGAAGCATGAACCCTTAGGATCCAAAAGTGAAAGGAAAAGGATGAAAAAAATTTGGCGGAGCCAAAAGTGTACACTATTTACAATGAAGCTTAGAATGTGATCCATTTCACAACCATGCACCTGAATATCATCAAACTACAAGGGGAGATGCAACCCAACGATTACTACATGTTCACCATGGGATTTGATTTGAGCATAGCCTAGCCATAGGAAAAGGTTGAACTCTTGGAAGAAATGCAATGAGTGGTGACCACGAACTTCCTAAAGTCTGATCACCAACTAAAAAAGAAAGAAGAGGAGCTTAAACTTGTGAAGGATAGGGTCAAGTTCCTACAAGCAAACGAAAAGGTGATAGAAGATGTTGCACGCTTATCAAAAAGAGAAAAGACAATAGAGGTGGAACAAAACAGACTCTGGAAGGAACTTACAAAGTTCCAATCAGTTGACCCCACCCTGGTCGATGTGTTACGGAAGAGGAACCAAGACTATAAGAGCTAACTAACATTGGAAAACTAGGAAATGCAACAAAAGGATAAAGAGTTTGAACAACAGTATGCTCAATTCGAGAAAAAGATGCAAAAAAAGGATGGAGAATTTGGGGCCTGAAAAGTCCAATTGGGAAAGGAGCTTGAGGAGATAAAGCTTTCTCTCAAAATAGAGTCAATAAATAAGAGTCAGGCCAAGGAAAACTGGTCCAAAGAGCTAAGTAACATCAAGGGACAACTTAGATTTGTAAATAGAAGAATTTTAGAATTGATAAAGGATGTTGGCTCGAAGGATGCAAATATTTCCCTTCTAAGGAGTGCTCCCTAGGCCCCTACTGCTTAGCCGAACCTTATTCCAATGGCTCAATAGTTATATATTTCATACTAGGAAAGGTCAAGAACTTCTTCCTAACACTATAGCCAATGCTCTGATTCATGTTGGCGGCAACAAAATTGAGTAAGGAGGTTTACAAAACAATTGAGCAGTGCCCATAGTTCATTGAGGAGAGGGTTCCTAAAGCAAAAAGTTTACTAAGAAAGTTGTACCTAGTCACGGATGAGGACTTAGCAAAGGAAAGGATCAAAGATTGGAAGGATGCTACTAAGACCATAAACAAATTTGTCCACTGCCACTTAGCTATCCTTTGTGCCAATACATGCACAACTACTTTGAACTGAACTATGGATATCATGCGAGTAAATTTCTCTCAGCTAACTGAGATGGGCCTACCGTCCCCATTTCTTGAAGATGATTTAGTCACCACAGTTGAGAAAATTGTGACAAATATTGAAGAGAAGGAGAAGGATATAACCACTATTCAAAGTTTTAGCCAACCTCCTGCCACATTAGATATTGAAGGAGTCATTCATCATATTGTGTAGCTACTCTTCCAATTTGAGGTTGGGGCCAATTTACCTGCGGTGTTGCCTTATAAAGAAATGATCAACTTGAGTAGACCACAAGAGAATCTACATGATGTATCAAGACCATCCTAGGCTGACTAGCTGCCTCTATGGGTAGCCCTTTCTACACTTTGACTCTATCACCCTATGGATGGGGCTCTAGTCTACAAGCTAGAGAAAATTTTGGGTTCCTCATTCTGTAAAAGAAATGCCCCTGGTAGTCACCAAAAGCTGTGAATGTAAAATTCTTTGAGCTCCCTTTGGGTGGTGTTATTTGTGTGTTTTTCCAAGTCCCATCCCCAACCTCCAATAGTAAACATTGTTTCCTTTAGCCTTTCATCAAACTTATTTTTTCCATACTCTGTTGGTTACTTCCACATGTACGCACAACACTCCTCATAGAAAAGGCTTCCTTCGCTCTTCTTCCAGCTCCTGCTATGCTTCCACATGTCTACATTATCGGATATTTATGACTGCTTCCCTTCACTTTCTCATCAGGCCCTATTTGTGTGCCATGTAGCTTTCATTCGCATAAAATTTTCACAAATGGTGTCAATAGTAAACATGTTGCTACGTGTCTTCTTAGTAAAATCTTTCATCAAAGGGAGAGGAGAATGAACCAAAAGCTGCGAACTACCACCATACGTCCTTTTGGAAAGATTTCTACCAAGAAGAAGGATGAAGTGAGCAATTGGTTGTGACATGTTGTCACATATTCTACCTGCCTCCACGAGGAAGCAACACTTGTTAGCTGCTCAAGATTTTTTTGGGCCACTACCATCATTTATAGGGGATGCATCTGGCTGGGAAGCGTCTACATACCATTGCTCAAATATTTTCTGTTACAATGGCTGAGGGAAATCATTTTTATGGCCATCATTTCCTAAGATACTAAATCTTTTCTATTACAAGCTCACCAGGAAATGGATTGTTTGCTTTAAATACTAATTCTCACTTCAGAAAATGAGTTCAAAAGATGCAGAAAAATTAAAGACACCAGGCCTTTAATATTTTCTTAGATTATTATATGAAAATTTCAAACTGTGCCATTGTTCAGCCTTTCTATTTTTCTTATGTTATCTGATAAGACATTAATACTATGCCATTATTGTTTGGATTTTTCATTTGCAAGAACTTCTATGATTTTAAATACAATTTGTTGATTGTTGGTGTAATTAAAGTGTTGTACCTTATCTTAGGTCATAATTACACCTTAGTTAAGTTTACTTAGGGACCACATAGGAGGTAGTTGGAGAATTTCCACTTTTGGTGGACTTATCATGTTATTATTTTATCACATCCACCTTTCATAGACACGTCTGTTGATTACCTCTCCACCTTTTGTGAGTGATCCACCATTTGTGGTGATTATCACATTATCACTTTTCCACTTTAGGTGGAGTGATAACTTTTCATAGTTGTCTCATTTCATAAGATTAAGACACTCATCATAATCTTATTCCCTTCTATGTACTCACCTTGGCTATATAACCAAGGGGTCTCCTATGTACTTTTGCACATTGTATTCTATTTGCATCACTGAAAGAATATAGTCTATTCTTGTCATATTGTTCTATCTCTCTCATGCTTGTTCTTTCTATTAGTCCTCTAGATCTTAGGTGGCTACCTTCATAGCCAACTCTTACACTAATTTAGATCATGTCTTGGACTCCTCTTTTCAATGAATGTATGTGATAATCATTTTATGTCATTAGATGAATTATTCAGATCTTTATCTTTGATATTTGTGATTCTAGAACACAACAGTTTATGAATTAGGCCCTCAAATCGAATCCCCAAAGATAGATATACCATGCCTATATCTACACCTTGGTGCATCACCTTAGTTAGATCTTTATTTTTTATATTTGCTTCTCTTTCCCATTACAAAACCCCAATTACAAAAGAAGAGCTTCTTTGAAAACCAAGAGCTTCCTCAGTTTAGTGCAATTGGTCCCCCATTAATTGAGTTTCCCATAAAGGTTGTTACCTTTCCAAATTTTGGCATCAACAAGAGAGACAGACTCCTGAATGGGAGTAGGAGGAATAGGTTGAGAAGCATTGGGGGGAGTCAGCTCTAATGCCTTAATAGTGGGCCTCTTCCTATTTACTACCCTGGAAGTAGGGATAGTAGAAGGCCACGAAGGTTGAGACATAGAGGATTCCCCATAGGGGCCTTTTCCTCTACCATACAAATAGTACCAAGGTCCAAGCAGTTTAGTAGAGAGGTCCAATATCCTGATCTTAGGTTTACACTAGGGTTGTATCATTCGACTTAACAGATAAAAACTAGGCATATTCATTCTAAACTCTTCTTAAGAAAGAGGAGGAGGAGCGCCATCCGAAGAATGGGGGATCTTCTCTTTCCCTTTTCGAGAAGAGGAGGCAGTCAGTTATTGTACTACCAGAAGGGCCAATTTTGACTGTCCCTTGCCCCTTGTCTTATAATTCACATAGTTTTTGTAAAGTAGGTTTGTTCTTGGAGCAAGTGGTCTAATTAATATCCCCATAGGATACCAGAGGCTGGTATCTAGTGTCATGCACTACATGCACAACACCTTCATGGGAGAACTTTAATTTTTTTTGAATAATAGAGGTGATTCCATTCATGGAAGCCAGCCAAGGTATGCCTTGCTTCATCCTAAACAAATCTGACTCCAAAATGACATCAAAGACAATGTCAACAACCCTAGGTCCAACTAGGATGGAAAAATTTATCGAGCCATATGGTTTAAGACAAAGACTATCATGCATATAGATGGTGGATTTTGTTTCTTCGTACTCCTCTCTATGCAATGAACTTAGCAACATTGTTTCTTTTGTAATAACATTCACACAACTTGTGGGGTCAACTAGCACTCCTATCATAATGTTGCCATTAAGGTGAGCAGGAATGTAGAGAGGACAAGGTTTTTTGTTTAGGGTTGCATCCTATGAAGTAAATGTCACATTTGGAGAGCCAGTCGCAGGTTGTTTAGTAAGAGTAACCGTGACCATGTTCACATAGGCCTTGGGTTGAGTGATGGAATTGGAGGGATCAATAATCATGTTCGTAGAATGTGACAAAAATAGATTTTTGTATATTTGCAATTCATTGTTCACTTTCTCCACCAATTTATTTGTATTTTGTTTACTTTTGTCAAGATGGATGGTACCGTCCTGGATGTAGTCTTGTATCTCCTGATGCAGGTGCATTTAATGTTCAGTATCATGTCTTTTGACTTGATGGTATTAATAGAAGGTATTCGAATCATACCAACTAGGGTAAGGATCCTTAAGTGGCTTAGGGTTCTCCAAGGTTATGATCTTATCTTTCAGCAGCTTCTATAAGATGGAAGAGTAAGATTCTGCTAACTTTGTTAACTTTTGGTGTGCTTAAGGCCATTATCAGTCATAGTGGCTACTACATTTGTAACAATCTTTCCTTTCCTAGAGATTGATACAATAAATTTTCCCTTAGAATGGGAGTGCGAGGAAGATCCCTCGAATTGAACCACCATTTGTTGATACTCCCGTAGTGTTGCACACAAATGCTTGAAAGAAGGGTACTTGTGAGGGAAAACTTCTCTTGCCAAGGCATTTCTAAGTTCCCTATAAATACCTTCTGCACATCAAAATCAGGTAGTGGATACAAAATTTGTCAGAAAAGTGCTTGATGTCATGTGTGATGTAATCAATAATATTTTCATTATCATCTTGTTTGCACTGGACAAGATCTGAAAAGGTCATCTTTAGTCTGATGTTGGCTTGAAACTGTCAAAGAAATTGGTTCACTAGTTGATCAAATGAGAAAATGGAATTATCAGGCAAGGAAAAGTACCATTCAAGTGTTGTATCCTTGAGAGATCAAGGGAATAGCTTCACCATCAATGCATCGTGATGGAAGAAATCTATACATAAAGCATTAAAGGAAAACACATGTGTTTATGGGTCACCTTTGCCACCATATTTCTTAAATTTAGAAATCTCCAATCCTTGAGGGAAGGGAGTGTTTAAGATTGCTACCAATAATGGGCTATATTGGAAAAAGGGTTGAAAGATAGGCTAGGAAGAGGCCTAGGAGAGACTTGCTAGCTAGCTTTGCATCTTACCCATAATTTGGAGAAGAGTGTTTAGAATAGGGTTGTTAGAAGACACAGGGCCAGAGGGACCTCCTACAGAACCACCACCAAATCCACCTCTAGAACTGCCACCATGGCCATTGTTGGAACCACTGTCAGAGCCATCACCACCAGTTGGGCCTCCCTTGGAGCCACCTCTATTTTTGAAGCCACCACCATGACCTCCACTAGAACTATTTCCACTAGCACCACCCCCACCGCCGAAGCCGCCACCACTACCAAATCTCCCACCACTCATCTCGCCAAAACCTCCACTACTAGAGGTGATAAAAGGGGTGAAGCTAAAACCCAAGGGCATTCTATTCGCCTTGATAGTTTTAGAGGCAGAGGGGATGTTGATCAAGGGGATGACATCGGCCATGTACACAAATGTAGGAAGCATCAAAATTCCTAGTTGTCTTTAATGATCTTCAAAAGTGGCCCCTTGCACAATGTTAGGATTTTTTGAGGGAGTGCATACTTTAGTAAAACTAGAGAGACTAGCCAAGAGTTCTATGCCTATTTGGTCTTTTCCCACCATATAATTTAATTCGTTGATAACTCGGGTAGCCCTACCCAACTTTAGGTTTCTTTGCAAGTGGTTTTCCAAGTCACCCAACCTTTTGCTAAGGGAAAAGACATATTATGAAGGAATGTAAACAACCTCATGCTTGTCTATTAATGATGGTGTGTGAGATACAAGAGGAGTGGGAACGTGGTTGGTCTCATTGGAGAATCCTACCTCACCACTTGACAACTGCTTCTGTGCGGCGAGACCAACTGTGGATCCAACAAAATTGCCTGTAGAGAAACCTATAGTGACCTCCATCCTTTCCATCAAATGGTGTCATACACTTCTCCTAACAATATATCCAAAGGTTGTGGACTGGGTTGTGATGCTCAATAAACCTTCACAACACTCAAGGGCACAACAATCGTAAGGTATAAGGGGAAAAGCCTCAACACCACTGAATGAACAAACCTTCATTCATGTTGGGTTCACCAAAAATGCAAGAGAGGGGGACCGACCACGTCAAAGCCCCAGGTCATGAAGAACCAAGAGCAGAAGGCTACCCTAACTTAACTCACTCTAAAGGATTGTTTCAAATGAGAGATGAGAATGATGAGGACTATAAAGCCCTTTGATCACTATATAGACCCAAAATCTGAATTGGGCCTAGGTGAGCTGGCTTTTGGGTTCAACAATATACCTAAAGTAGCTCTCTACTAGAGGACAAAAGTGTGGTTCAAGGACAGTAGTGCGTTGCGTTGTCATATCTTAGGTGTGTTGACATTTGTATGACTAGAGGACAAAAAATATAATACAAACTGCTAGAAAATAAGCTGATGACCTAGCTAGTTACTTCTAAAGGAACAAAACAAAATAATGAAATAGGAAATATACAAATGAATGTGATGAAGTACACATATGAAATCCAAGGTCATAAAGATGATCTCACAAAGACGCTCATTCGCCAGCTAGCTCAAAAAAGCACATCCACCTACACACAAGGAAGAGGAAAAATTGTTGGGGGACGTATAGGGGTCTACCTCAGTCAGACCCCCATTTTGGTGTTTCCACCTCCATAGACAGCCAATATAGCAACCATGGAGAAATATACGATAAAGAAGTAAAGAAGGAGAAAAAGCAAGTAACACTACAAAATAGTATTAAGCCACTCAAACAAATCATAAAGGAGAGGAGTGAAAATGCTTACCACTTCAACCAAGAGCTCACTAGCCAATGATGGAGAAAGAGAGCTTGAAAAATCACCACAGCCTCAATTGTGAAGAAGGGAGGTGTTGCAAAACCTCAATCCCCTACTGTAATGGCTTATTCCACACTTTCTTTACAAAGTTGGAGTGTTATCATTTTTGTTGTGGACTACTAAACTGCTACTTGAAGGCTTAGAATTCTTGAGAATGCAAGAAGGATTATGTAGAATATTTCTAGAGGATGGAATGGAATGAGAATGAATGCATTTGAAGTAAGAATGGGGAAGAATAAGGCATCTTTAGGGTTGATTGGTCGAAGAGGGACGTTATAAATCAACCCTAATGGGAAGTGTAACGCCTATGCTAGCTTCATACATAGTAATTTTTTAGGGACGTAGGCGTACCACACAGACGTCTACATGTTGCGCGAATGTCCTCAACAAAATTTCTTCTACCGATGCAAAAGGAAGATGCCAAATGGAACAAAGGTAGGAGGTTGATGTGGAATTTTTCCTTTGGATTTGGTTTTCTAAGGTGAGGAAGTCTAAAAGGGGAATTTGCACAAGGGGTGCAAATTCGCTCCTATACACATACATCCATCAAAAAATAGAGTATCCAAAAACAATACATTTTCAAAACAAAGTTTTTCTCCAGGAGACAAGAGAAGCTTCTTGAATATGCTAACAAAAAGAAAAGTCTAGATACAATGAAGAATGTAGAAGAAGGAAGTAAATGTGGTTGGTGAAGTAGGAATGCTACGATGGAAAGGGAGATTAAATATTCACAGCTGGAGCACCATGTCATCTAACACTCCTCCTTAATCTTCACTGTCATGTATTCCTACTATACCAATTCCTTCTTGGAGATGCTCAAAAAAATTCTTTGCAAGCGGCTTCGTAAAGATATTTGCAAGTTGTTTGTTGTACTTGCAAAACTCAAGATATATGTCACCGTTGTTCACCAATTCTTGTATAAAATGATATTGTGTATCAATATGCTTTCTATGTTTATGAAAGATATGATTTTTAAATAAATTAATTACAAAATTATTATCACAATAAATTTTTGTAGGTTCTTCTTGTGGATGCCTCAAATCTGAAAGTACTCTTCTCATCCATACTACCTAACAATCTTTTGAGGTGGCAGCAACATATTCTACTTTAGATGACGAGAGTGTCACAATTGGTTGTTTCTTTGATGCCCAAGAGATAGCACCCGATCCTAGATGAAAGATATACCCTAAATTTCTTTTTCTCTTATCCATGCTACCTCCCTAGTCACTATTTATAAATCCAATTAGTTTGTAATCATCTGAAGATGTATACAAAATTCCAAAGCTCTTTGTTCCAACTATATATCTTAAAACTTTTTTTCCAGCTTTCTAATGTGTCTCCTTTGGTTTTTCCATGAATCTAGAAATGAGACTAACCCCATACATGATATTCGGTCTTGTGGCAGTTAGATACATAAGGATTCCAACTAATCTTTTGAATAAAGTTACATCAACACTAGGAGTTTTGTCATCCTTGCTAAGTTTTAAACCCAATGCAACACCTATGTAGGTTCTAGATTCACATTTTTCATATTAAATCTCTTCAACAAGTCATTAGAATGTTTACTTTGACATGTAAAAATGCCTTTCTCATTTTGGCTAACTTATATCCCAAGAAAATATCTCGTGAGCCCCAAATCAGTCATATCAAATTCTCTTTCCATGGATTCCTTGAATAAATCAATTGAATGTTACCTATGAATATCAAATCATCTACATATTGTAAGCACAATATCAAGATTTCTCCTCCATCATTCACTTTGACATAGAAAGTTGGTTCATTGCCACACTTTCTAAACCCATTGTTCACAAAATAAGAATCTATCATGTTGTACCAAGCTCTAGGGGATTGTTTCAAACCATATAGTGCCTTTTTCAGTTTGTTTACTTTATGTTCTTCTCCCAAAACTTCATAACCTAGGTGGTTGTTTTATATACACTTCTTCTAAAATTCTATTCAAAATTTTTGATTTAACATCCATTTGATAAACCTTCCAATTTTTTTGATCTGCTATAGATAAGACCATTCTAATGGTCTCCAATCTTTCCACATGTGTGAATGCTTCATTGTAGTCTATGCTTGGCTATTGTGTGAAGCCTTTAGCTACTAGTCTTGTCTTTTATTTCTATACTTTTCCATCAACAGTATACTTTGTCTTGTAAACCTA
Organism: Sequoia sempervirens; assembly: GCA_007258455.2. NCBI lineage: Eukaryota > Viridiplantae > Streptophyta > Pinopsida > Cupressales > Cupressaceae > Sequoia > Sequoia sempervirens. The sequence continues at coordinate 57,306 of VDFB02294108.1, forward strand.
TTTAACTCCAATAACATCCTTTCCTTTAGGAAGATCTACTAGATCCCAAGTTTGATTCTTTTCAATTGAATGAATTTCATCATCCATGGTTGCAATCCAATTGCCATCCTTAATGGCATCTTCAAAATAAATTGGATCAACTTGTGTTAAGAATGCAAAATTAGAGCATAAATCATCATATTCAGCCTCTTGTATTTCATCATAAATGTCTCCTACACTACATGTCTTCTTTGAAGTATTTATAGACCTTGATCTTAGTGATGCAAGTGTTGGATTAGAAGACTCACTGCCATTATTACTTGCTGGAGTAGTAGGATTTGGAGTGGTAGGTTCCCTAGAAGGTGTTGTAGGAACATTTTCTTGTGTAGTAGGATTCACACTTTGAGTCTCATTCTCTTCATTCTCTTATGGAACACTATCTACAATTGTAGTTGTTTTGTCTATGTTGCCATCCCATGCTTCTTCTTCAACAAACTGAACATCACAACTTATTATTAGCTTCTTTCTGATAGGATTTTATAGCTTATATACCTTGGATTGTTCACTATATCCCACAAATATACACTTCTCACCTCTATCATTTAGTTTCTTTCTCAACTCTTGAGGTATCAAGGAGTATGCCACACATCCAAAGACTCTCAAATGTGATATATTGCATGTTGTCAATATGGTGTTTTGTTCACTAGTTTTGGGGTGGTTTTCATTTGTAAAATGTGTCTTTTGCTTATTCATGTCATATTGCTTTTTCCTACATTTTGATGCAAAATGCAATTTATTGCAATAATGACATTGGATGTTAGATTTATCATGTACCTTTCTCCTTGATGATGGCTTGTTTGGTGTAGAATGAGCATGTGGGCTTGATTTTGATCTTCTTCTTTCAAGTTGTGTATTTTCTCTTCCTTGTCTTCATTTAAAACATCCTTTGCCTCTGCTATAATTTGATCTCCCTCTTGTTCTACCAAATGAAAGTTCATTCTTGAATGCATTCTCCAATGATGATGTCCATGATCGATTTAATCTTTGCTCATGTGCTAAGAGTGATCCTATTAATTCATCTACTGATAGCTGAGTGAGATCTTTGGATCCCTTAATGGCTATTACAACTAGATCGAACTTTGTAGGTAAGCTTCTAAGTATTTTCTCTACAACCTTTTGATCTCCAATGGTTTCTCCATATGATGTAATTTGATTTACCATTTCCATTGCATGAGTGAAGAATGAATCTATTGAATCTAAGTCCTTCATTTGCAAATTTTTGAAATCCCTTCTAAGAATTTGTAATTTTGTTGTTTTTACCTTGTCTATGCCTTGGTATGTTGTTTGCAAACTTCCCCATGCATGCTTTGATCTTGTGGTAGTTGCAACTTTTGGAAAGATTGATTCCTCCATTTCCCACTGAATAAAAAATAGTGTTTTAGCATCTTTCTTCTTATTTTATTTCAACAAATCCTTCTTGTCTTGTGAGAGAGCTTGATATGCTTGTTGGTTTGCTAGTTCAGAGAACCCATTTTAAACCAAGTCCTAGACATCCTAGGAGCAAAATAGGGTTTTTAGTTTTATGCTCCAATAGTCATAGTTTTTTCCATTAAAAATTGGAATTTGAGGTTGTGAAATACTTGCACTTATTCCTGCCATAATTTCTCACAATACAATTTTACCTCTACTCCCTATTATACTTTGTTTCCTTTTCCAATCTCTTCAATCTTACTTTTCTTTTCAAATCTTTTTAGTGCCCTTTTGTATGTTTAACCCTAAAAATTTTCCCAGCACAAACTTCTTCAATAGTTGTGATTCCTAAAATTGAAAAATCTGGGCTCTTTGTGAGGGTGTTCACTCCTCACAAGACTCCTTTATTTTATAAACTGCAATCTATTGCTAAGCTTTGGTGACTATGGCCTAAACAACAACCCACAAATCTGCTTCCCTTTCATGCTTTGATACCATTTTTTAGGGAATGGAGCAAATAAAATCACAACATTAACACAAAATTATACAACATAGGAGATAACATTAAAATAGAACATATTTTGATTAATGCTTTGAATAATACAAAGGTGATGATGCTCATGCTTGCCTTCATACATCCATCAAAAAGTAGAGTATCCAAAAATAATACATTTTTAAAACAAATTTTTTCTCCAAGAGATGGGAGAAGCTTCTCGAATATGCTAACAAAAAGAAAAGTCTAGATACAATGAAGAATGTAGAACAAGGAATTAAATGTGGTTTGTGAAGTAGGAATGCTACTATGGCAAGAGAGATTAAATATTCATAGCTAGAGTAGCACGTCAGCCAAAAAATAATGGGGTGTAGGTTACTACACTATAGAATCTATTCTTAGTTCTACAAATGTTTCACTTTCACCTTTGTTAGCATCCTTACCTAGGGAGGAGAAGGATGAAGCTAAAGGATAGAAATGAGTACATAAATAGAAGAAATATTAGAAAATGTTAAATCTTGGGAATTATAGTAATATTGTGCTAGGTCTCACTACAAAAGAGTATGATTTTAATATGTATTCGATAGGGAAATTTATCTCAACCCTACATTCCAATTTCCATTTTAATACATTTTGTATTCACTTGCTATTTCTTCTTCTAGTGCTTTTGTCTTTTTGTGGGAGCATTGGTGTCTCATGTCAAGGATGACTAGATTTCATCTTTAGTGAGTTTTCTTCCTCACATGAGGATGTAGGTGTCCACTTTGAGGTGGAATAATTTGGTCATGTATCGACATCTTATGGTGTGTACAAATGGTCATCATGATGAGAATTACATAAGATAAACTCCATGATACATGTAAAATAATGTAATAACATGTGGTTACAAGAATGCTGACCATTATTATGATATGTGTAGACACTTGTCACGAAGCATCTTTGGATGCTTGAATGAAGAAAAATTGGGGTACCCAAGCTTGGATGGTCAAATATGACATGTATGGCAATGTAAGGGATAATGCTAAAAAATATCTACAAGGATTTAGACATTGGAATTCAATATCTTGGTTTGATTGACATATCTCATATAGTATTGTTTTAATGCTTATCTTATACCATTCATGGTTTCCAATTTCTTATTCACCTATTTATTTGGGTGTTTGGGTTGAGATATATGAGATTTTTTCATTACAAGGTTATGTTGTTCGATTTCCTCTAGAGAAGCAAGATATAGATCTTAATGTTAAGGATCAAAGACTACAAATTTATTGTAACATTTTTTTGTTGCAAATCAAAACATTGGTTTGACACTTTAGAGTATAGGGTTTTTTACTCAAAAGGGTTTTCCACATGTATAAATTAGTTTTTTTTCTCTTTTGTATATTCGTCTTCTTTCTTGTTCTTAGATGTATTAATTTACATGTTATGTTACTAAAATTACTTAGATTGGAAATCTTCATTGCTTTTCCTCAAAGGGTTAATGTTGGGAATGATTTGTGTCCTAATTTTTCTTTATGGAATGGTTGTGCGCACTTTGTATCAAGCAATAGAAAATTAAATGATACTAGAAGGTGCATACTAGGTTCATTTTTCTTTACACACACTATGGTGATTTCTTTTTCATGTTTAAGATATTTAATTAACATACATGCTTGTAAATACTAAATTCTCTTAGATACATGATCATTCTAGGATTCATGTACACCTCAAAGTGAGGAAACAATATTATGATGAAATTAACATATCCACATAATTTTCCATTTAATTTTTATTTATTATATGATATTCAATATCTAAAGTATCTTAAAAAATTAACTCATTAAGCACTAAGTATAGAAAAAATGAATTTACAACCATGAATTTTTTGATAAACAACAATATCTATTATAATGAGAACAAGATGTTAAGCTGATATTTATTAGGTTCAAAGGGAGATTTTACTTTTGAAATACCCTCTAAAGATAATACAATGTATCCTAAGGATCTAATAAGAGGTAAAGGTATTAAAAATGTAAGTCTAGGATTTAGTTGGATATATAAGAGGGAGGTGATGCATTGATAGGAAGTAAAATTGATCCCCATAATTTTTTTCATACCTATTCTATTCTTGGAGAAGAAGGATCTTTTTGAGGAAGAGAAGCTAGGAAATGTGGTTTCATCTATAAATTCCACCCCCTTTGGCCAAATTTAGTGCATTTGCATGATTAGATCTCTAAATCATAGAGTACGCACATTAAAAATACCATAGAGATATTGCGCTTGTGCATAAGGATTATTTATATTATTGTTTGGAATAGAAAAATATCACTATTTTATTTTATTCAAATATTCTTAGCATCAGCATAAGAATTCACTACTAATAATTCCATGGTTCATGGATCTTAACCCCATGCAAAATTCCTCCACTATATTGATAGTATGGGTACATATTTTAAATTTACCTTTGTAGTATCAGTTTGAGGCATGTTTTATTGGGATAGGCAATAAGTTAGGTAGTTTTTTTTTTTTCTGTAGATCTTGAGACTAATGGGCTTGAACACTCTAGTTCTATGAGAATCCAAGTGAAGCTAGGCATTACAAAAGGATTATCAAATAATATATGGCTACAAGTAGGAGAGTGGATTTGAAAAACATCTTGGATTATGAGAGAGTAAGATTTCATTATAGAAAATTATTCCAAGTGACACAAGTTGCATTAGCTTGTATAGAAGGAAAATTTTGAAATACAAAGTAGCAACATGGTGGAATGAATTTCCTTGATCCCAATTTTCCATTAAATCTACTAAGGCTTAGATGATGGATAATGCAAAGGAAACAAAATGTAAGATAGAGGTGACAACTTAATCTTTGGTTGCATAGATCTTTGAAGTTCCTAGGTAAGTAGATTGTTATTTCTTATCCATCCTCTATTACTCTATAATTTAAGAATATCATCCAAACTAATTCCTCCAATAATTATGAGGGATTAGGTAAGTTGCAATAAATAGTAAAAGTTACAAGTGTTACTAATTTGGATTCTAATATGAAGAAAAATATTTAGTATTTTTGTTAACTTCAAAAGGAGAAATAGGTTTCTAAAGTAAAAAATATGAGTAAATTTTTTACTATATATAGTATTTAAAATGTAGCATAGAAATATGTTCTAATTTCACTAAATAATTGGGTGTAGGTTACTACATTATAGAATCTATTCTTAATTTTACAAATGTTTCATTTCACCTTTGTTAGCATCCTTACCTAGGGAGGAGAAGGATGAAGTTAAAGGATGGAAATAAGTACACAAATAGAAGAAATATTAGAAAATGTTAAATCTTGGGAATTATAGTAATATGGCGCAATGTATCACTACAAAAGAGTATGATTTTAATATATATACTATAGGTAAATTTATCTCAACCTTGCATTCTAGTTTCCATTTTAATACATTTTGTATGCACTTGCTATTTCTTCTTCTAGTGCTTTTATCTTTTTGTGGGAGCGTTGGTGTTTCATGTCAAGGATGACTAGATTTCATCTTTAGTGAATTTTTTGCCTCACATGAGGATGTAGGTGTCCACTTTGAGGTGCAACAATTTGGTCATGTATCAACATCTTATGTTGTGTGCAAATGGTCATCATGATGAGAATTATATATGATAAATACTATGATACATGTAAGAGAATGTAAAAATGTGAGGTTAAAAGAATATTGAACAATATTATGGTAGGTGTAGACACTTGCCATGAAGCATCTTTGGATGCTTGAATGAAGACAAATTGGGGTAGCCAAGCTTGGATGGTCAAATATGACATGTATGACAATGTAAGGGATAATGCTAAAAATATATATGAGGATTTAGGCATTGGAATTCATTATCTAGGTTTGATTGCCATACCTCCTATGGTATTGTTTTAATGCTTATCTTAAGTTATTCATGGTTTCCAGTTTCCTATTCACCTATTTATTTGGGTGTTTGTGTTGAGATATATGAGAGTTTTTCATTACAAGGTTATGTTGTGGATTTCCTCTAGAGAAGCAAGATATAGATCTTGATGTTAAGGATCAAAGACTACAAATTTATTGTAACATATTTTTGTTGTAAATCAAAACATTGGTTTGGCACTTTAGAGTATAGGGTTTTTTTACTCAAAAGGGTTTTCCCCATGTAGAAATTTAAAATTAGTGTCTCTTCTCTTTTGCATATTCATCTTCTTTCTTGTTCTTAGATGTGTTAATTTACATGTTATGTTACTAAAATTACTTAGGATGGGAATCTTCATTGCTTTTCCTCAAAGAGTTAATGTTGGAAATGATTTGTGTCCTAATTTTTCTTTATGGAATGGACGTGTGCACTTTGTATCAGGCAATGTTGGTTAAGAAAATTAAATGGTACTAGAAGGTGCATACTAGGCTCATTTTTCTTTACACAAACTATGGTGATTTCTTTTTCATATTTAAGATATTTAATTAACATATACATGCTTGTAAATACTAAATTCTCTTAGATACATGATCATTCTGGGATTTATGTACACCTCAAAGTGATTAAACAATATTATGATGAAATTACCATATCCCGCACAATTTTCCATTTAATTTTTATTTATCATATGATATTCAATATCTAAAGTATCTTAAAAAATTAACTCATTAAACACTAAATATAGAAAAAATGAATTTACAACCATGACCGATGCTGTCTAATAAAGCATGTAACTACTATTTAGCTCTTAATATCTTTGAATTTGTCATCTAATCTTAAATTGTAATAATTGAATATCTATTTAATTATGTATTAATTAGTCTTAATTTATTTGCCCTTAAAATAGATATTATTACAAATAACAGTGCTTTTTTAGTTCCAAGGGGCTTCTCATTCGTTATTATGCTTTTGTTGTTATCGTTGTGATGATTGAGTACCCGGTTTTGGCGGCTTCTCATTCGTTAATATCTTTTTGTTGTTATGGTTGTGATGATAGAGTACCCGGATTTGCTCAAACAGAAAATGTTGTTGAAAACGCAAATTCATTGCGGAGTCGTGGTTAGCTTTGTAATTTGTGTTTGCTTGGTGGGCTTTACTGCTGCAAAATGTGTTCCAGAAAAGTGTGGTTCGATGAATGTGAGTTACCCTTTCTGGATCTACAATCCTGATTGTGGATACCCTGGTTTTCGTGTCAAATGCATTAAGGACGAAGATACGGGCATGCTCTCTCTATTGTTTAGAGCTTCTGTAGGTAATTCTACTGGTCTTGGTCTTATAGATGATAATTCTACTGTTGCAAATCTTGATGATTACTATTTCAAGATTATAAATATCGATTATGAGGGTCACCTCATCATAAATTCTTCATCTATCAAGGCCTACTCGTGTGATCCAGGCGATGGTGCTAGAAACTACTTTGAGCTACCTTCAAGCGGGCCTTTCACTCTTTCCAGGTCCAATAGGTTGGTGGTTATCGGTAACGCAACATTCGGTACCTTAAGTTTTGGGGATTTGGGAGAGGCGAGATGTGTAGCAATGTTCCTTCAAATTAGTGAACCATACTGCCGCTATGGCTGTTGCGAAATTCTCTTTCCAGATAATTTTCCCTTTGTAAATTTCACTGGCGGAGGAGAGGACACTTGTGGCTTATCCACCATAATGGACCCATCCACATTCACCATCGTCAACAATGAAACAGACCTCTTTTATGGAGAGGGCGCTTATTATGGTCTCCGCCTTAACTGGGGCATCGGCCTTTCGAACTGTTCGGAGGCTAAAGCAACGAGCGATTATTCTTGTTCCATCCATGCAGAATGCCTTGACTCGCCTTCAGGAAAAGGGCACGTATGCAAATGTCTCCCTGGATATGTAGGAAATGGTTACATCAATGGCACTGATTGCACAGGTAAGACCTTAGAACTTCTCTTAATTATAACCATGTTTTCTGTTTTATAATCATCTCTCTTTAAAATCTCAAAGATCTTAACCACAATGCTGATGAATCTTCAGATCTAAACGAATGTAACCATAAAAACCTGTGCGTTGGAACAAAGGAAGGGGGAATATGCCACAATTTGGCAGGTTCCTACAACTGTTCATGTGCAGAAGGATATGTGGGAGATGGCTTTAAAAATGGGTCACGATGCATGCGCAGAACTTCAAAGCCCTTTGTCTTTCATGCAATCATAGGTAACGAAATATTTAGTATACTGTTTTTGTTTGTGTTACTTCTTTGCCTTAGAATATTTTAAAACTATATTTTTATTTCAACGTCTGGGAAATACACAGGATCCGTCTCTTCGTTTGTACTTATCTGTTCAATATCGTCTCTTTTGGTTTGGTGGGTAAAGAAACGCCACCTGAAACAAGTGGAGGCCAAGTATTATCAGCGGTTGCAGCAACACATATCTTCCACAGGGGGGAGGGAAAGTCTCAAAATTTTTTCTGCCAAAGAAATGGCAAGAGCTGCTAATAATTATTCAAATGAAATGGTGTTGGGAAGTGGTGGCTTTGGAACTGTGTTCAAAGGTACTTTATTAGATGGTACTCTTGTGGCCATTAAAAAGTCCAAGCAAGCTTTAAATCTGGAGGATGACCATGAGTTTCTTAATGAAGTTACAATTCTGTCTCAAATAAATCACAAAAATATAGTTAAATTGTTAGGTTGCTGTATCCAAACTAAATTCCCATTGTTGATATCTGAATTTGTTCCGAATGGAACACTCTTTGAACATTTACAGTCCAAAGAGGGGTGTTTGTCTTGGCTGTCACGTCTACAGATTGCAATCGAGACAGGAGAGGCTTTGGCATATCTACATTCTGCAGCATCTCAGCCCATTTTCCACCGAGATGTAAAATCGTCTAATATTCTTTTGAATGAGAGACTCTCTCCCAAAGTTGCAGACTTCGGGATTTCTCGTCTCATTTCCACTTCCAATAACACACATGTCACCACTTTTAATATAATTGGCACAAGGGGTTACTTAGATCCTGAGTACTTCCAAACGTATCAACTCACAGATAAAAGTGATGTATACAGTTTTGGTGTAGTCTTGGTTGAGCTTTTAACAGGTCTCGAACCAATCTCTTTAGAAAGGGACAGCAAAGAGATGAGTTTATCTAGTTTGTTTTTGTCAAGGCTCAACCACAACCGCCTCACAGAAATCTTGGATAACAAAGTATTGGAGGGAAACTTGCAACAGATGGAAGAAATGGCACAGATAGCAAGAGAATGCCTTCATTTGCAAAAGAAGCACAGACCATCAATGAAAGAGGTAGTGGAAGAACTTGTTTGGATAAGAGGTGGCACAAGAAAGAAAAAATTCCATTACAGCATAAATTGTGAGGATGCAATATTTGAGAAGACATGCATTTCCAAAGAAGCATCCCAAATGTCATACAAATTTAGGAGTTACAGCTTTCCATCTACAATTAGGAGTATGCCGAAAGAACCGTTCAGTGCACAAGTTCAGATGTCCAACCTACATGAATGATCAAGGAGAGGAGATGATAAGGCTTCATCTTTAGATTAGAAATAATATTTGATTAGTTAGTAGGATAAAATATTTCTATTTATTTGTTTTGTAATTAAAAAAAATTGAAAAGTTTTTATGATGCTTTTTTCAATAAATGTGATCTAATTTTATGAAGTCTTTCATATAATTTATTTTTGTGTTCATTTTAAAAAGGTATTTTCAGTCTATTTTAATAGATAATAATTTATGGGATGCACATATCTATGTATAATAATAAAAGTCGACATCTTTGAAGCCATATCATAATATGCATCTATTATGAATTCTAATCATTCAATTAACAAGTATATTACATTTTAGTGATGTACAATTAAGTATAATGAAGTTTGAATTAGAATATGTAAAAAACATTTTTGAGGGTGATTTTCATCATTTTTTTAAATAGATAGCAAACATATCTAAAACGAAATATATTTATTATTCATAATATAATACTTGATCTTTTAAAAGTTCTCACCAATTAGTTCTTTTCTTTGTTAATTTTATATCTATTAGAAGTTTCATAGATTACATATTTTGTTTAGCTTAGATAAACAAGCTAAAGTTACCATTAAACTAATTTTAGTTTATATTTCTTTTGGGTAGATAAAAGAAATGTTGAAAATGAAATATCTTTACTAGTCCAAATGTACTATACAAATTCTTTTAAGATGGTCATCAATTAAATTATTTTTAAAAAGAATTATTATCTTTACAAGTTAATTGATGTCATTTTGTTGAGCTTCGATGAATAAGTTGAAGCTATCATGAAACCTATTTTAATTTTGAAAGTTTAGATGAAAAAATTGAAGCCAACAAAAAAATAAATTTAATTTTATTAAATGCAAAAAAAGGATTACTTAATTACAAGATAGTTAAGAATAGTAACTACTCATTATTCACATTTTTATATGCTATGCAAAGGTGGGATGTATTGAGGATTCCATTTCTATTCCCCCTTAGTTGTTCTTGGTAAGTGAACATGGTATAGTCTCCCTTCTTTATTGTTGGTCTACAACATAAAGAAAAAGAACTATTATATTTACAAGTTAATTTATGTCATTTTGTTGAGCTTAGATGAATAAGTTGAAGCTATCATGAAACATATTTTAATTTTGAAAGTTTAGATGAAAAAATTGAAGCCAACAAAAAAATAAATTTAATTTTATAGGCCTTTTTATATTGAATAAATGCAAAAAAAGGATTACTTAATTACAAGATAGTTAAGAATAGTAACTACTCATTATTCACATTTTTAGATGCTATGCAAAGGTGGGATGTATTGAGGAGTCCATTTATATTCCCCCTTATTTGTTCTTGGTAAGTGAACATGGTATAGTCTCCCTTCTTTAGTGTTGGTCTACAACATAAAGACTTACTAATTAGTGCACTCTCTCTCTCTCAAATGATCATATCTTTATTATAAATTTATATTTTTTCTAATTATTTGGAAAATAACATTACAATTTTGACAACCACTCAAATGTTGAGTTTTGAATTGTTGATAAATTTAACTATTAATTTTTTTTTTCATATAATCACAAAACTTTGTAAAAAATAATATATTGTCTCTTAGTTAAGTTTGCTAAATATTACATGTCCATCCATCATTATTATCCTTCATTCCACATCATTTGTCCCTTATATTATAATGCAATATAATCAAAAATTCTTTGATTTATTTATATTCTATTAATCAAAGAATAGAAGAAAAAAACACTACACTAAACATGGAAGAAATTATATATTTAGCCCCAATATATGAACTCTAAGGATTAGATGTTTACACCTTACAAGTCTAAACATTTAAATTATTTATTTCTATTCATTTATTAATTATTTTGTCCCCACTAGAAAATGGAGCATCCTATTTTGAGATGGCATTTTTGGCCACATGTGAACTATCTTGGGATGTGTGTATGAAGTTGTAAGAGAATCTAATTTCATCATGATGCGTAAGAACATCTTATGACATTATAAGTTGTAGAAGTTACTTATGATGAATTCTATGATGTATGCAATAAAATGATTAAAGGGAGTTACAAAGTGAATTTTGAATCTTGGCTAAGTTTATGATACTCTATGTTACATGTCATAAAACATATTTGAGTGAGATAATAATGTCAAATGGAGCACTCAATTGGTGGATAAGGTATGACAAGTCACTTGTTATGATGAGTGTAAGAGGAATTTTCTAAACTTAGCATTATAGTGACCCATCATGAGACTTGGACATTGGAAATTATGCCATGAGAAGTTAGATACCATACTTGGGGATTTGGTACGTGGTTTCAAATAAACCTATTTCACTTTTTCTATCTTTTGTGTTCTCCTACATATTGTATTCTTGGGTTGAGGTTAGAGAAAGACCTTGTATTGTAGGGGGTTACGCTATTGGATTTTCTCTAGGAGAGCAAGTTGTTGATCTCCATGTTAAGATGTAGTGTGATATTTTATTGTGATTGTATTGGAATTAATAATATTTTGGTTTGATTCTTTGAAGGCTGGGTTCTTAGTTAGGAAAGGTGTCTCAACCTTGATGCCTAATGTTAAGAATATAAAATTATAGTTTTTGAATTATAAAATAGAAAAACTTAATTTATAGGTCATAGATATAATTGTTGACACTAATTTTTTTGGATGGTTGGTATCATTTACATAATATTTGTGATATGGAACTCTTTGATATCTACAATTCAAAATTAGTAGGCTCAATCAACTTCCTAGACGAAAAATTTGGCCTTTAGAAGTTGGGCCTCCCACATTGGAAATAGAATATTGATGAGCTATAAGAGGGAGTTATGGGCCTATTGAACAACTTATGATGTATTTTATGACATATAAAAACATATTTTTGAATGGATATAATGGAAAAAAAATGAAATTCCTAAGTTAGTGAGTCTTTAATGAAAATATTATGGTACAGGTAGGAAATAAGTTATTTTAGTCTATGGACACATCTTAGGGATTGGATGGTTGATTTTAGATTACGTATTTGGATACCATATCTCAAGTAATTTTAGCTTATAGTTTAATAATTAATATTTTATGGTTTTGTGTATTTATTATCTTATTTATTGAGTGCTTGAGATGGTGGTTTGGATAGTGAATTTTGTGGGCAATGTACCTATGCTATTCAAATTACTCCATATATTTCTCATTGGTGACAATACTATAAAGAATTATACTCTATAGGTGTATTGTATCCTTTGACTACTATGTAATACATTAGTTACTTTAGAGTGTGGATAGTTTTCTCTTGAGATAATTTTTTTATGTAAATCATTGTGTTATGGTATATTTATTTTATGTGTTTCCTTGTAACTATAAAGATTTAATTTATTCTCACATACCCCCTCTTATATATTAGTGTAGGAAGCATATTACACACCATTACATCCTCTAATTTGGTATAAGAGCCTAGTCACCTCATTTTCTAGATGTTATGAGAAAGGGTGTTTTTGTACTAATGTTGGATTGGGTAGGAGCTTTTATAGAAGAAAATATCATTATATGAAAAATTTCAAGCATACTAACAATAAAAATGGATAGATTATAAGCCACAAACTTTGAGCTTTAAAATATTAAGATGAAGGATATGCTTATGGATAGAGATATATGAGTTGTAATATCAAGATCCAACCTTACTAATATGTCATAAAAAGATGAAAAAAATAGATGGAAAAGTGAAGGGTCTCATTAGGTACTATTTGGTATAATTTGTATTATTGAATACACATGAAGAAGTGGCCCCTATAGCTCTTTGGCAAAAGTTGGGTGAGATTTATTAGGATAAATCCTTGGTGAATAAATTTTTCTTGAGAAACAAGTTGTACACCATTAGGATGGAGGATTAAATTTTTTTGGTTGAGAACCTAAATACTTTCAACATGATTATTACCTAGTTTTACTCTTTTGAAGTGAAGATGGAAGAGGAGGATCATTGCATACTTTTTCTATGTTCTTTACTATATTAATAGAATTACTTGGTGACAAGAATCAAGAGTACAATATATAATATCAAAATTAAATAAGGTAGTTGCATTATTATTTTTGAAGGAGATATGAAGAAAAGATTTTGAATCTACTGAGAAGGCTCTAAACATTCATGAAAGACCAAAAAAGAAAGGAAAGAAAAAGAAAAAAAGAGATAATTCTAGATCTAGATCTCTTAGAAATACCAAGGTTAAATGTTAAAATTATAGCAAGCCTAGGCATTTCAAATGAGACTACAAGGGTGAGAAAAATGAAAATAATAATGATTCGGATGATGAGTCTAAAAATTCTTCTTAGCATGATGTCAATGCATTTTTTGTGGGTTTGGTAATACATGCATTATAAAGTGCATGGTTAATATAGATGTTATGGCTTCTTTCCATATGATTAAACATTGGGGTCAATTATTAAAGTATAAATAGTATTATGGCAAGAAGGTTTACCATAGCTCAATTACTCTCACCTAAATAGTATTGGTATGAAAAAATATTGATTTGATTCCTTGATGGATGTGTAAATAAAATCAATAGTACCCATCATTTGTTTGATATGAAACATAATTTCAATAAGCAAGATTAATGTTCTCTAATAGCTCAATTTTAAGATGGTGCAAGATATAGGGTTCTCACTAAGGGTGTTTGTGTTAGAACTCCATTTTAGTTAGATGCATATATTGTTTAATGTAATAGTTTCTCTATTCTTATAATGAAGAGATATGTAGTTTCTATATTATCAACATTATAACTAACAACAAAAAAGTGTATTACTGAAACATAGGGGAATAGGTGGGGTAGGTTTTGAATGGGGGTAATGCACCTATTTCCCTAATTTCATAAGGTAAAAGAGATCCCCTAGGGAAAGATTGACTTTCAATCCTTAGGTGAGTCAATCTTAATGGAGATCTTATTGTTTTCCTTATGATTGAGGACGAGTTAAATTAGCTTGAAGTGCACTTTTGGGAGATAAATGAAAAATACCAAATGAATGCAATAATGCAATGTAAAAAATCAATCATAAATTTAAAGCCTTAATTTAATAGAACCCACAAACTTCTGACAGATTTGAGATGAGTATGAATTTTATGTATCTATCACCAAAAGCTCGTGTTGAGTGTCCTTTAGGGACAAATTCACCCTAGGGTGAATGTGTCTTGCTACGACTATCCAAAATTTATTTCTCCTGGATTTGCACTCTTAATTCCTCCAGATTTCATAGTTAGAAATTCAAAATTTAATTCTACAAGTGAGTTTCCATTGCTTGACAATTTTGAAGACAAATTTGACAACTTTGCAAAATTACACTTTTGATCAATCTTCAATCCTTCTTCACCTGTAAATTTGCAACACAAAGAGAGAAGGAAAATTATTTGATTTTGGTGAATAGTGTTCTAGCTTGGTCAAACCTTTAAATTGGTAATTAGACCTTGAAATGAAATGAAACACGAATGCAAGGAATGGTGAATGAACAATGCTATGTTGCAACTCACTAAACCATTGAATGGAGATCATTAGAGAAATAATATTTGACACATCTCTCTAAGGTTTTGATCTTGCATGAAATGGCTTGATTGGATCTTGATCTTGATGCTTGAATCTTCAATTGAATGCTTGAAACCTACACCACAATGTTAGCTCCAAAAGCATGCATGAATGAAGATAACTTTGACATGATCCTTGAGATTTTGAATGCTACAACAAATGACTGAGAAATCTATTGTTGAAAAACTTTGAAAATATTATTTTCTTTAGGAATGCTTGCATGAAAACTATAGCTTTCTTCTAGGATTTGAATTGATAAAAATTCCTTGTAAATTTATAGATAATTTTCTAATTTCCCAAAAGCTAAACATCAAAGAATGCAATTGTAAATTGAATTTGAACCATAAAAATTCCACCAAAAAAATATTAGAAATTAGGATCCTAAACTTATCGGGGACCCATTCACCCTTGGGAGAATGGGTCTTAGGCCACAAACCTAAGACATGCCAATTTGAAGGCAATTTAATTAATGCTTGCAATTGTTTAATACAAGTTTCCTTTTGAAAAACATGATTAATTAGGATTTTAAATACATAATTGGGCCAATTAAAGGCTTAATTAAGTTCAATTAATTAAGGGACCCAAACATAGTGTGAAAATGTAAAGGAGTACATTTTCTGACACTACATTTAACCCCAACTTTAGTGAAAGCATGAGCCCTATGCTCAAACTCACACTAAAGTAGTCAAACAAGCATCAAGAGAGGTCTAATTTTGCTAATGTTGGAAAGATAAGACAACGAAGGTTAAGGAGGATGATCAAGCCCCCAAGATCTAAGATCTCATAGAAAACCAAAAAAGGCACAAAGAGACACATTCGTATGTTAAATATGTAGCAGTATGACAATATACACAAGCATACAATTCCAAAATTAATGAGAAGAGAAAGAGGGGTGGATAAAGCCTCAAATATTTGTCCAATAAATTGGATTAAACCTTAGTTTTATTTTCAAAAATTTTTACAAGTGGAACCCACTTTCCACTATGCAAACAAAATGTATTCACATGGGCTAGTGAACTCTATTATCCACTAGGTGAGCCCCAAAAAGTGGCTAATGGGAAAGTTATGCCAATGATAGAGGCTCCCATTGTACTAACCATACCAAATTTATACCCCCTGATAAATTTGATAAGGTACCATAAAAGGGGTGACAAGGCTAGCAAGCTACATTATGCTAAGCAATCATGAAAAAGGCTCCACTAGCAAGCAAGTTGTGTTATGCTTGGTGGCCGTGAAAAACATAAAGACTCCATTGATAGGAAAATAGTGTTATGGTTGGTGGCCTTGATATATGAAATAGGATACTCAAAGAGTTTTTCTTAGTTCCTAAAAGGTCTCACCTTAGGGAACATCATTCCTAATGTCTCCAAGAGAGGACTAGTCAAGGATAAAAGATTCACAACTTAGGAATGCAATCAATAGCATCACCACTAAGAGGAATGTCATATTCCAAGAAAGGTCTTGCTCTTGAAAGACATAAAACACAATGAAACCACCAAGAAGACACATCATGTGAAGTAAGAAGACCACACTTTGAAGCAAAAAATGAGTGGGGACGTGCATGCCCCTACTTTAAAGAAATTATAAAACACCATGTTGTGAGTAATTATTTTAAACTAGAACAAAATAAATGTAAATACATGAGATATTCATTCAAAAATACCTATGGAAAACAAATGTTTCCGAGTAGAGCTACATCATGAAAGGAGGGTTTCCCCCCATATGCAATCCTAAGATAACACACAAGGGATCCATGGATTTGGGGTCAATGTTTGTCATTTTTGTAGTGATATAATCAAACTTAGAACTGCCATTATTCCCCAAATAACTCATGGAACAACAAGCACAAAGGAAGAATGACATATAGAGAGATAAACAAAGGGACACTTTTGGGTCAACATGGAAGAGACCTAAATTTCTTGATTCCTTGCATTGAATCCCCAAAAGGAAAACACAAGATAAGAGAAAAGATAAAGATTTATGACATATAGAAGAATGTAGACACAAATAGAATAATGTCATGATAGCTTTGCTTCCTTTATATCCTTGCACCAACAGAGTGACAAGGGTCATCCATGTTGAAAATAGGATGCCATTTAATTGCAATCCTAAACATTATTTATTTCATGTATCTCCTAAGTCCTTGGAAAGTGTTACTCAATGCTAGGATTAGAAAGAGATTAATATTGAATGAAATAATCATGTTAATTGAAATTTGTAATTAATTCTAAATGTTAGGAGCAAGTGAGGGCATCCAAGATGAGTTCCTAGTAAATAATAGGAGTGTTGGCCTCCTACAATGATCTCATAACTGGGTCTTTTACGACCATGATTTAGAGATTGGACACCTAACCTGAATAGTCATTCAACTATCATGAAGGTGCATTTAACTTGTCAACCTAGGGACATGAACTTGAAATGGGTTAGCACTGTATGTGCACTAGGGGCTCAAGTATTCATTGCATTCTATAGCTAAGAAACACAATGTTGAAAGTAAATAGCTAAAAGGAAATAAAGAAAATGTTGAACATCCACCAATAACTATGCTTAAACTGAAATGCAAAGCATGAATGAAAATCTATGCAACAAACAGGGACTACTCTGTCTGCTTTGGCTACAGGAATAGACACAAAATGGACTTCTAGTGGCTATAGGAATAGTCAATGCCAGATTTTACACTAAGTATCAAATGAAAAGTAATACTTAGCTAATGCTAACTAAGAGAATGAATTACTCACCAAGTGGTCCCCATTGGATAAGTATCCTCTAAACTAACAAAAACTCAGATGTTTGAACTCGAAACTTTATTTTCATTCATTTTAAATCATGCATACAAAGAGTAATGTATTTGTATTACTAAAATGAGAGTACAATGTAGAATCATGTAACCTCCTAAAGAAGGAGCATCAAATTATTATTTATACTACAGCTAACAAGGAAGTCAACTCCACAACTGGGACGACGCCATTTAGGGAAAATAGGGGAAAGTGGAGCGATGATGGTTATGCATGCATGGAATCTGGTTAGACATGCAAGTCAAGCACAAATCCAACACAACAGTAACACCCATGCATGCTTGATCATTAAGGTCCACTACAAGGAAGTTACATTTTGTTGCATGAAGAATCTCTACTGCCAACTACCTTTGACCTGTAGCAGATTCTTAGCTGGATGTTATGGTGCATACCTAGCTGGTGGTGTCTTCCATAACTTGATGTATTAAGTCTGCAGTCCATGGTTAGTATGCATAATAACTGTACATCAATAACTACTATAAGAAACACTCATTAATCACATGCAAAATCAACATAGATGACCCACATATTATGCCAAATATCATTAAAACTTGCAAAGATAGGTAATTTCAAATGTCAATGGTTTGAAGGAAACATTATGCCAATACCAATATTTAAGCAATAAAATAAATGAAATCAATGAGCAAATAGACTATAGATTCTACCCAAACTAGACCAAAAACTAGGCTTATCACTCCCCCCAACCTAACGTTTTGTTGGTCCTCCAACAAGGGAAGAGTTGTTCTTATGCTTGGTCAAAGCTCTAAAATTTGAAACTAAGAGTTGTCCAACATCAGTGGTTGCAGTGCAAGAGTTAGGATCCCAATAGGATCCTCCTAATCTGTCAAATCTATCCCATCTCTGCCTTTCTATGGAAATATAACTCTAGTAGAATCTGAAATTTGGAATGGGCCACATGAGCATGGGTGGCTGAAAAGTCAGGGGAAGCTAATGCCATCCCTAAGTTCTTCCAGTCTGAATATCTCTCAATTCTTTTTAATACTGCACCATAATTGTGGGTGGAATGAGGCTCAACCTATTTCAACTCATTGGTCAAACTATTCTACCTTCAGGATAAACATCTCACAATTTTCTCTTTTGCTACTATTTTTACCTCATACTCAGTGTAAACTTCCTCAATCCATGGAATAATCCTATTTCCATAGCTCGGTCTGAGCAATGTTCTATGCCATTCTTTGTAAATATCCCTTGGGTTACTTGATTCAACTGTAACATGTAGAGGGATATTGAACTCCAATTGTTTATAAGCATTGTGGTGCTATCCCCAACTAATTTCATTTTGCACCCAAGACATGAATGGTCTCAATTAAACATCTATAACATACAATAGTGGGTTCCACTCATGGTCCTTTGTGACAACATAATTATGTAAATAAATTCACATAGCAAATTCTTCATTTTAGGGGAGGAAATCCTATAAGCATTGAAAAATTCCATAAGGGTATCAATAGAAGGATTCAAACCTAAGGCAAGTCTTGCTATCTTAAAAGAGAGATACTTCTCTTTCAGGAGTAGAGCATAGACCCTTGGGGGTTCTCTACATTCTAGAATCTTTGATTCCCAAGCCGCTATATCATCTACCCTCTGCTTCAGGGTAGTGATTTATGCACTTTTCTCCTCAATTTCTTCATCCTTCTTTTGAATTTCTTCCTTTAATTTTTGTTTTTCCTTCTTCCATTCTTCCTCCCTTCTTTGTATCTCCATTCATAGATTCAAAATTGTTGCATGTACTAAAAAATTAGGAGGATTATGAATGCCTACTAGTATTTTTGTTGATGGCATTATTTGTTTAGTTATCTCTAGTTGTAAGGGTGTTGTTTCTTCTTCCTTTTGTTGCAGGGACTCATGTTCTTGATGCGGCTACACGAACTCCTACTTTGGTTCTGGTTGTTGCTGCAAGACTTTGGGCTCATGCTACAAGAAGTTTTGATTTCCTTCTAGTTCCTCTGCAATGCTAGCAAGATCAACTAGTGTTATATTTGTTGCTCCCTTAAATATGCCTTCTTCTACTTCTTTTTCAACATGCTGCTACTTCGTTGGAGATTTGAGGTCCTCATGTAGGATCTCATCAGGTTTAGGCCTTTCCTATAGAGGTGTACCAAACATAGGCCCGATTGGTCTTAATTTTCTGGGAGGTCTTTCATGTCTTCCTTTGGCTACAAGAGGAATAGTATCAACCTTTCTCTTTTTTAGAATTGGTACTTTTATTTATATAGGCTACATTCTGACCTTTCCTTTTCTTATTTTGGCCTCCATCTATTGTGCCCTAGTTTTCATGAGGGTTTCAAATGGAACTTCATCATCAGAATCCAAGGAAGAGCTTTCTTTTTTTGAGTGCTCTATTCTAGAAGAACTAATTTCAATGGTTTCCTTTGTTGTAGGAGGATTCATGCTAGAGCCAACACTAGAGGTTGAAGCACTAGGAATGGCTTTTGTCGTGCTTACCCTCCTATTAGACCTATGAGATTGAGGTGTATCCCTAGGTCCAGAAAATTTTCAACATCGACAAACTCCTCCTAGTGATAATCTTGATCAACCATGATAAAATCTTCCCAATTCATTCCAAAAACATCACATAGAGATTTTTCAACTAGCAATTTAATTAGGCAATGGTGGGAAATAGAATTATCCCTACCTTTCTGGGTCTCAACCACCATGATTAAGAGAATATTATATAGCACATTGGCTACATTCATCCTCCTCCCATGCCTCATGTGGTTCAAAATCTTGAAGTGGACAGAATGCAATTTTGACTGGCGACCCTCACAAGTAATGTGTTTGATAACATACACAACTATCATCTTCCATGGCTTGGGAAAATACATTCTTTTTGTTCCCTACTTGTCTATGGTCAATGGGGGGTCATTTGGCTTTGCGAATTCAACCCTGGCTGACCTGGCATCTCTTGAAATAGGGTAATTTTCACCATTAGTAGGTAACTCTATAACCTCTGCAATTATTACCTCTATTTCTATAACTTCTACCCCTTTTATCGTGGCTTTTCCTTTTGAAAATTTCCATGAAAATTCATGGGAAATGCCTTCATCAAAACAATCCAGCTTCAAAAATTAATCTATCCATCCACAGTTTTAAAATTTGACCATGCATTGTGCATCCTATAGTAAAATAACATGCACCGTGGGTTTGTTTCGAACTAACCCACCTCCCATTGTCTACAATCAAAAAAATGCTCTGAAACATCTTTCAATTTTTTTTATGCAATTCCCCTTTTGAAAATCAAGTGCATTTCCCTGCAATATCTATGTTGACTAAATTTCCTTTCTTTTTTTTTCTCTTCTTTCTTGCAACTCAAGATTAGAACAAGGCAATAATGGCAAGAAAAGGAGTGATAAAGGGAAATTATGTTAGGAAGAATTGGCAGCTGCAGTTACTATCACTTCACTCATCTAATCAGCTCATTTTAAAATTCTAACATAGCCTAATATGGTTTGACACATGGACAATAAAATATTTGCATCTTTTTCATTTCCCTCCCCCAAACCTAAATTTGGACATGTGTTCACACATGTGTGAGATGGGAATGGAAATTGAGAAGCAATGATGGCATTTATGTGAATACCTATGCTAATGTACAATTATTTAAATGAACGAACTTAAAATTTGATTAAAGATAGCAATTAATGTGCACATACCTAAATGTTTGGAAGATTTAAGATCATGGATAAAGTAACACTCACCTTGCTGGAAAATGGATTGAGCAATGAATGAAGATGGGTGGAATGGAATGAGGTGGAATGAAGTGATTGAAGAGAGAGAAAGGTGGTATAGATGGATGGATGGGCGGATAATGAAGAAATGGACTTCCACATAAGTGAAAGTCTTTATTATGAAAATTACATACCTCCATTAGGCTAAAGGAGGGACTCTAGGTCCACCGCCTTGGATTGCAGGAAGCTCTGAGTGTTGGGTGAATTTTTGTAGAAATTCTTCTTTAGAAGTTGGCTTATGATATTACTTGAGGTGATGATCATTGACAAGTAACTTGAACATGACAGGGTCAATGGTTGTAAGCTAGATGACTCCATTGGGAAAGACCTCAGTAATATTGTATGGTCCTAGCCATCTCGTCCACAATTTTATTTTGTTGTCTTGATATCTTGAATCATAGAGCAAGGCCCAATCTCTTGGTTTGAACTTCTTGTCTTTGATAAATCTGTCATGCCACTTGATTCTCTAATTCTGCACTAACTTTTTATGTTGCAGGGTTGCTCTCCTTATTTCATCCAAAGCATTTAGCTGCATGATTCTTTCTCTTTATGCTTCAGAAATGTCCATCCCTAAATCCACTGTAGTTCATAGAGTTTTATGTTCAAATTCAATTGGCATCATAGTTGTCTTTCCGTACAACAACTCAAATGGGGTAAAGCCTATAGTTGTTTCCCATGTTGTCCTATAGGCCCAAATAGCTTTGGGTAATCTATTCACCCAATATTTCCTATGGATAGCCACCGTTTTAGTCAAAATAGCTTCAATTTCTCAGTTTGTCACCTCAACTTGGCCATTATCCTTGGGGTGATAAGGAGTAGACTTTTTGTGCTTGATATTATACTCATTCACCAATGCCACAAAAAGAGTTGATGTGAATTGTGGCCCTTGATCAGTCACTATCTCTCTTGGAACTCCATACCTTGTGAAAATATCCTTATAAAGAAACTCAACAACTTTGTTATCCTTTGCATGCTTCATGGCCTTGACTTCTACCTTTTTTTTTTACATAATCAGTGCATAGCAATATATAAGACTTGCCATTTGATGGAGGGTCAATTGGTCCCAAAAAATCCAATCCCTACTTGTCAAATGGAGTGATCACTATCTAAGGGAACAACGACATCTCATCGGATTTGGTTGGTCTTCCCATTCTTTGACATCTATCACATTTTCTGGTATACCTTCCTGCATCTCTATGGAGTGTTGGCTAGTAGTACCCTATGTTCAAGATCTTCATTGTTGTTCTTTTTGCTACAAAGTGTCCTCCACATGGTTCATTATGACATGCATGAAAAATTTCATAAGTCCCATCTTCTCTTACACATATTCTCATGACATGGTTAGGTCCAGTGTAAAACAAACATCCAACAATCCAAGAGAAAGGAAAAGATCTTTCAATGGGTGCCCTTTTCTCTTTTAGGGAGAAATGAGAAGGAACTCTACCTGTGACCAAGTAGTTGGCTATGTTAGCAGACCAGGGTATTTGTACATTGAAGGAGAATAGATGCTCATTAGGAAAAGAGTCATCTATGAGCTGGTTGTCTTTTGATGTAGTCAACCTTGAAAGAAAATCTACAACATTATCTCTTCCTGGCTTATCTACAATAGCTATGTCAAACTCCTACATCAATAATAACCATCTTTCCAATCTCCCTGTGATTGAAGGTTTATTCATGATATATCTAATGGAAGCATGATCAGTCTAGAAAAATATTTGGTAGCCCGTTATGTAATGTCTCAATTTGTTCAGTGCATAGACTACGACCAACACTTCTTTCTCTATCATAGTATAATTGAATTTAGCTCCATTCAAATTTTTACCAACAAAGTAGATAGAATTTTCAACAACTCCCTCTTTTTGTCCTAAGACTACTCCTATAGCATAATATGATGCATTAGTGTGAATGTGGAAAGGAAGCTCACAATTGGGTCCCTTAAGTACATGAGAATTTGTCAAAGTTTCCTTCAAAGCAAAAAACTCCTTGTCACAAGCTTCAGTCCCGTGAAATTCAACATCCTTAGTGAGAAGGGTATACAACAGTGTTGCTACCTTACTGAAGTATTTGATAAATCACCTATAATATCTTGCATGAACCAAGAAACTTCTAACATCCTTTTGTTTTGCAGTCATAGGTAGATTTGTGATTACCTCTATTTTTGCAGGATCTACTTGAATTCCATTATTGGAGATGCAGTGGCCAAGAACTATACCTTTTTGCATCATCATAAAGCATTTTTCACTATCTAAGGACAAGTTTTGATCCTCACATCTTTGTAGGACCCTTTTGAGATTCTCCAATTCTTGATCAAAATCAACACCATAAGTAGTAAAGTCATTCATATAAATCTTCATGCAATCATGAGAAATGTCTAAAAATATACCAATGACTGCCCTTTAAAAGGTTGTAGGGGCATAGGCATAGGAACCCCATGGATAGGTAAATGTGGTCTTCTCCTAGTCGTTTGGTGTAATCTAGATCTAGTTTTAGCTATTGAATCCATCTAGAAAAGAGAAGTATTCCTTTCCTGCAAGTGTGTCTAAAACTTGATCAATGAATGGTAAAGGAAAGTGATCTTTCTTGGTGGAAGCATTAAGTTCTCTATAATCGACACAAACTCGCCACTTCCCTCCTTTCTTGGGAATAATCACCAATGGAGAAACCCACTGACTATCTGAAATGAGATAGATAAATCCTGCATCTAGCAATTTCTGCAATTCTCTTTTCACAATTTCTCTTAGTGCAGGGTTAATCGTCCTTTGTGGCTATCTTACTGGAGTGCAATCATATTTTATATAGATTCTATGGGTAAAAAGTTTAGGATCTAGTCCCTCCATGTCATGATAATCCCATGAAAATACATGTTGATGGGCTCTTAATAGATTTTCCAACAACAGTTGTTGTGCTTCACTCAATTTATTATTAATATTCAAATATTTTCTTTTTGACATCTATACCTGGTGTAGTTAATTCTACCATGCTTACTTCATTAACACATGGTATATTTAGCTCATATGACAACAATGTATGGAACGTACCTATTGCTATAGGAACAATGTTTGCAGAAACAATGGTTGCAAGAATAGGCATAAGTGTACTAACTGAAGTAGAAGATCATGTGTCCTCCACTCCATAATGGTTCTGAATAATTTTAAGCAACACCTCATCCTCATATTGGAGCTGCATGAAAGAGCTTCTTCCTAGCATCATAAGCTATGCCACAAAATTAACTTCTTTGGCCTCTTCACCAACTTGTGGCCATACCGAATCTTCTTCATCATGAGATGGCTGAGTAGGTGGATAAAGAACAAAATTTCTAGTACTCCTTCCATCTAAAATGGTCATGTCACTTGATCGACATCCAATATAGGAATTTGTAGTTGCTAACCAAGGTCTTCCAAGGATAATGGGATACCCACCTAGTGTGGCCATAGGAGAAAGAATCATAAAATCTATTGGATATTCGTAGGAATCTAGCACTACCACAAGATCCTTCACTACACTACCAGGTTTAACAATAGAGGAGTAGATCTCATTCTTACAATATTTAGTAGTTGCAGGATGTCTTTGGTCATTACATTGATTGTTTCCCCTAAATCAATCAAGGCATTCTTCACCTAAATCTCATTTATAAGAATTGCTACCACAGTACTTCCTAGGTCATTATACTTGGGAATAGCCACCTTTCCCAACATGATATCAACTAGATGGCCCACCACATGAACTATAGTTGGGTCTTCCTTCTTCCTTCCTGGCTTCTTAAGAAAAGATTCATTAATGGCTTTGTCATAGATTGAAACATCTTTTATGTCTTAAAATAGGGGTATTTGAATGCATATATGCTTTGGCTAATCCTAGATGTCAAAAGAAGTATCCCCTTTTCTTCCTTCTTCTTGGCAACTTCCAGTCTCTGAGGAAATGGTGGTTCTTGCTCAGCATGTTTGGCATGGATTGGTTGAATACTTTCAGGTGCATTTGGTTGAATAGGATCATTTAGAGGCTCCTCCTCCTCTACCACAGGAAGCTCAGTAATGATGGGCTTGGAAGGGGCTAATAGCTTGTTTCCTTAACACAAATGAATATCACTTACACTCACAACATATGCAAGAAATTGGTTTGAATCAATAGAATATATAGGCTGTTGTTGTGGCTTAGTATTAGGATTGGGTGCGGGCTGAGTTGTTTTAGGTGCATTAGGACTTGGATTAGTAGGTTTTTGGGGGTTGAGAAGGTGGATGCATGTAGGTGGTATTCTGGATAGGCCATTGCTACCCTCCTCTCCATTGATTTTTTTGCTTCTAATTTCCTGGAGGTGGTTGCCAGTGCCCTTGAAATTGTTGCCAATTTTCCTGAGGTTGCTGCCACTAAGGTGGACTCTAATGGCTAGACCAATTGTTTGGAGGGTTAATCCAATTATGTGGTGGATATCCTCCATAATTGGGTGGATATGGGGGCTTCCATTGGTTTCCAAATGAATAAAAGTTAAAATATGGTCCAACATAGGATAGTGGGTCCGATGGCAGACCTTGTCTTGGAGCCTACGGCTTCCTTTGTGCAACATAGTAGACTTGTTATTCTTCAATCTAAATTGGCTTGAACTCAAGTGGAATCTACTTAATTTCTAGGTTAGCAACCATCTTACATCTACAGTCCTTATTCTTTTGTGTACAGTGAGGACAATACTCTATCAATATCATTTCTGCCTCCTCTTGCTTCTTTTTGGCTTGAAGTGTATCTAGCTGAGTAGCTAGATTGTTAATAATATCTTACTTTAATTCCTCCAACAAATGAGTAATCTCCATTCTTGAAATTCCATTGGTAGTTGACTTACCCATGGATGATTGATAAGCTCTTCCTTTCTTTGAAGCTTCCTTGGAGTAATTTTGGCAAATCTTCTTGATATCTTCTGAGGGAACTTAGGAGATATCTCCTCCTGCCATGAGGTTGGTCCAAAGCATGAGTGTAGCCATCATTGATTCCTCTTACTTGAAAACCAACTTTTGTGAGTCCTCATTAAGTGCATGGTGTTGAGGTTTTTTTATATGAAAAACATAAATCTTGCAATGTTGTATTCTAGGCTCTCATCTTCCTTTTGTTAAATCTTGAAAATGTCTCCTCTTATGTCACTACCCCTGTAGTATTCCTTGTACTTCTCAAGGAATTTTGTCTTCACATCTTCCCATGTTTGCATAGTATCTCTGCCTAGACTCATGAACCATCTTAATGCGGCCTCTTTCAAAGTGGTGGGAAATAACTTAAGCTTATGAGCATTAGTAGTATAATCATAAATCCTATAGAGTATGCCAAATTCAAATAAGAAGGTATCAAGATCTTCTATCACAAGTCCATAGAACTTGGGGAGTGTTTAGGTAGGAATGTTCTTAATGTTGTCAACTTCATTCTGATGGGCAATGGGGAAAGAAAAAGTTGGTTGGTTTTGTTTGTTCCCATTTGCATCACCCATGCCTGCTTGATGTGTTTTAAAGATAAAGGGGTTCTCAAGCTGATTTTGATCTTCCAAGGAGACTTCATAACTAGTCAAATCAGGATATCTGTCTGCAAAGGGGTGTGGATCTTCTTCTTCTAATAAGTTATGGTACTCAATTAACTAGAATGGACGAGGATTGTTAGGAATAAATCTCACATAAGAATCCCTTCTCCTTCCTCTATGCATGCGATATCACTCACTATCAGTCAGCTCACACAAAAAATTGGTAAAGAATCAGGAGGGTCATTACTTCCTATACAAGGATATGCTAAGAACAACTTTCAAAGATACTACAACAAAACTACCAACAACTTCAAAAACTTCCTAGCTTGACACCATCCCCAACAACAACACCAAAAATTTTGGCCTCATACAATGATCTCATAACTGGGCTTTTATAGCCATGATTCCAAGATTGGACATCTAACCTAAACAGCCATTCAACCATCATGAAGGTGCATTTAACTTGTCAACCCATGGATGTGAACTTGAAATGGGTCAGCACTGTATGTGCACTAGGGGCTCAAGTAGTCATTGCATTCTATAGCTAAGAAACACAATGTTGAAAGTAAATAGCTGAAAGGAAATAAGGAAAATGTTGAACATCCACCAATAACTATGCTTAAACTGAAATGAAAAGTAGAAATGAAAATCTATGCAACAAACAAGGACTACTTTGTTTGCTTTGGTTGTAGGAATAGGGATAGAATGGACTTCTAGTGGCTAGAGGAATAGTCAATGCCAAATTTCAAACTAAGTATCAAATGAAAAGTAATACTAAGCTATTGCTAACTAAGAGAATGGATTACTCACCAAGTGGGGCCCCTTGGATAAGTATCCTCTAAACTAACAAAAAATTAGATGTTCGAACTCAAAACTTTATTTAAATTCACTGTAAATTATGCATACAAAGAGTAATGCATATGTATTACTTAAATGAGATTACAATGTTGAATCAAGCAACCTCCTGAAGAAGGAGCATACAATTATTATTTATCCTACAACTAATAAGGCAATCAATTCCATGACTGGGAGGACGCCATTTAGGGAAAATAGGGGAAAGTGGAGTGGTGGCAGTTACATGTGCATGGAATCTGGTCAGACATGCAAGTCAAGCATAGATCCAGCACAACAGTAATTCCCATGCATGCTTGATCATTAAGGTCCACTGTAAGGTAGTTACATTCAGTTGCATGAAGAATCTCTACTACCAGCTACCTTTGACTTGGATTGGCTTCTCAGTTGGACGTTATGGTGCATGCCCAAATGGTGATGTCTTCCATAACTTGACGTATTAAGTCTATATTCCATGGTTAGTATGAATAATGACTGCACATCAATAACCACTCTAAGAAACACTCATTAATTGCATGCAAAATCAACATAGATGACCCACATATTATGCCAAATATCATTAAAATCCTGTAGAGATAGCATAACGTTAAATTTCAATGGTTTGAGGGAAACATTATGCCAATACAAACATTTAAGCATTAAAATATATGAAATCAATAAGAAAATAGACTATAGATTCTACCCAAACTAGGCTCATGAAGGAGCACATGGGGCACCCACATGGTAGGTGACACTCACCTTGAGTTCAACTAACTATTCACAGTAAGAGATAACACTTCTGAATGCATGTAAAGATCCTAGGAGTTAGGGTTTGATGTTTGCATGTGTGAAGTTCAGTTCAGTTTAGTTCAGAATCAATTTTGTCTAGTTTAGTTTATTCTAGTTTAGTTTAGTTTAGTTTAGTTTAGTTTAGTTATGGTTAAGTTATCTGTAGTTAGTTTTAGTTGAGTGCTAGTTGACTTCAGTTAACTTGGAATGCATGGCTAATGGCTTGAGTTGCATGACAAATAATGGGGACTATCTTTAGTTAACAAGGGATGACCATTCTTGCATGAATGGTGTTGAGAAATGTTTTAGTTAACAAGAAATGACTTGGACCCAACTTGGGCGCCCAAGTTGTCTTCTTGGTATTAACTCCTTTGCATGTTAAGATATTTCAGAAGGCTCAGTTAAGTGGGACCACTCTTGGGCGCCTACTTTGAGGAATAAGCCTTGGAGATATTTACAGAATAGAGGTTGAGTTGCTACTTCAGTTTGGGATGCCCAAATGCATGAAGATGAGGATTTGACATTGTTCTTCATGGTATAACTCTATTTGCATGAGATAGGTGTACCTTTTAGGGATAGGGCTTGAGAATTGTAATTGTAACTTAGTTGGAGTTTACAAAGTAAATCAAATCCTATTTATCTCAAGCAAGTTGAAGAGAGTTGGTATCAGTTTTATTGTAGGTTGTGAAGAATATTTAGTGAAGGAAAAAGAAGCATTCTTAAGCAAGAATTGGAGCTATTGTAATCTACTTCAGATATTGAACAGTAGATTAATTCTTGGTGGAGTTTTTTCTAGAAAGGGTTTCTCCATGATATATGTTGTGTATCTTCTAATATCTTGTCTAATTCTTCTACAAATTTTGTCTTCATTCTACAAATAGTAAAATGGATTAATCAGATAATCACCCACAAAGAATATGTAACAAAGGAAAAGCTTATTTAGATCAACAATATTAAGGTTTTACAAAGTATTAAGCTAAGAAAACACCTCATTTTTCAACATTTGGTATCAGAGCTAAGGTTGGGTAGAGTATTGGGATGCCTTTCTCTTAAAAGATTGGAGGTTTTTTGGTTGTAGTGGGAGCTTTTACTATTTTTGTTATTGCTGATTTTGGAAAATAATTTGTTACAAGAGGTATGTATTCTTGCTTAAAAAGTTGATGTTTATCATGTGTCATTGAGAGCTTGGATTCATAGGTTTGGTGTGAGCTTATGATAGAAATGTGGTTTTGATTTTGTGCATGATGATGCCATAGGATTACTCAGTATCACGATTCAGTGGGAGAATTTGGAAATGAAGTGGATTCTTGGTTGTCGGATGGTTTTGTTATTATGTCATGGTATACTATTGACTAGTGGTTTAGAGCTATGGCATGGTACATGTTATGATAATTTTGATCATGAGGAAATGTCTGAAATTCCATAGGCTTTTGACAGTGATGGTTTGATGTTTATCTTGTTGCCATGTATAGCTCGGTATCACAATTTAGTGGGAGCTTTGGTAGGATATAGTGATCTTAATAAAGAGGATGGTAGTCATGATGCCATGTGTAACTCAGTACCATGTTTCAGTGGGATTTTTTGGAAGTGACATGGATGCATCATTGGTAAGGTTATCTCCATGTGATTGGATATATGGTTTATTGGTTTAGAGTGTATTTTTTATGATTTCATGCTATACTCTTGATAATAGTTTAGAGTTTGGCATATTATTGTGTTCTCTTGAGACCAAGATGTATATATATGTTATGATGCATGTGATCTCCTAGGAGGAGATGGTTAGATCATGGATGTCATATTTATGTTCTTGATTCATGATTGGAGCTTTGACATTGATCTTGTGTATTTCTCTTTAGGTATTGGGTACACTAATCATTTGCTTGATTACTTCATGAAAGTGTTGTGTTTCATTTGGAGTTTGGCATGGATTGGTTGGTTTTAGGTCCTTATGTATACTTTGAGAAATAGGTGAGGCTAGAGTTCTCTTATGGTAAGAGATATTTGTTGGAATGGATACTTGTAAGAAAAAATTTCAACAGAAGCCTACACCTTGGTTGAACATGATTTCAACACATTCAGTAGTTTAACATGCCTCCAAAGAGGTAGTTTGGATACAGAGACTTGGGAAAGGTATTGGTTTGGTTGATAATGGGAAGATATTAATTGAGAAAGTTGACACTTTAATTAATGTTATAGATTATCTAATGAAACCAATTCCTACAGATAATTTCTTTTGGTTTTAATCATTTGCTTGGAATCTTCATGATTATGTAGGTTGCATTTGAAGTTGGCATGGATTTTTTAGTTAGGTGTGGGAAGGCTATTGTCCTTGAGTCTTGTACTTGTTTTATATTATTCCTTGTTTATAATAATTGCAATATATAATGTCACGTGGGAGAATGCTGGAAATAGGATGCCATTTAATTGCAATCCTAAAGATTATTTATTTCATGTATCTCCTAAGTCCTTGGAAAGAGTTACTCAACACTAGGATTAGAAAGAGATTAATATTGAATAAAATAATCATGTTAATTTCCATTTGTAATTAATTCTAAATGTTAGGAGCATGTGAGGGAATCCATGATGAGTTCCTAAATAATAGGAGCACATGGGGCACCCACATGGTAGGTGACACTCACCTTGAGCTCAATTAACTATTCAAAGTAAGAGATAACACTTATGAATTCATGTAAAGATCCTAGGAATTAGGGTTTGATGTTTAAATGAATGAGCTTTAGTTTAGTTTAGTTCTATTCAATTCAGTTTTATTCAGTTTAGAATTAGTCTAGTTTAGTTTAGTTTAGTTTAGTTTAGTTTAGTTTAGTTTAGTTCAGTTATCTTCAGTTAATTTCAGTTGAGTGCTAGTTGACTTCAGTTAACTTGGAATTCATGGCTAATTACTTGAGTTGCATGATAGATAACAGGGACTACGTTCAGTTAATAGGGGATGACCATTCTTGTACGAATGTTGTTGAAATTTTTCTCAGTTGACAAAAAATGACTTGGACCCAATTTGGGAACCCAAGTTGTCTTCTTGGTATTAAGTCCTTTGCATGTTGAGATATTTTATAAGGCTTAGTTAAGTGGGACCACTCTTGGATTCCTACTTTGAGGAATACACCTTGGAGATATTCACAAAACAAAGGTTGAGTTGCTACTTCAGTTTGGGACACCCAAATGCATGAAGATGAGGATTTGACATTGTTCTTCATAGTATAACTCTATTTGCATGAGATAGGTGTACCTTTTAGGGATAGGGCTTGAGCATTGTAATTGTAACTCAGTTGTAGTTTACAAAGTAAATCAAAGCATATTTATCTCAAGCAAGTTGAAGAGAGTTGGTATTAGTTTTATTGTAAGTTTTGAAGAAGATTTGGTGAAGGAAAAAGAATCATTCTCAAGCAATAATTGGAGCTATTGTAATCTACTTCAGAGATTGAATCATAGATTAATTCTTGGTGGATTTTTTTATAGAAAGGGTTTCTCCATGGTATATGTTGTGTATCTACTAATATCCTAT
Organism: Sequoia sempervirens; assembly: GCA_007258455.2. NCBI lineage: Eukaryota > Viridiplantae > Streptophyta > Pinopsida > Cupressales > Cupressaceae > Sequoia > Sequoia sempervirens. The sequence continues at coordinate 89,434 of VDFB02294108.1, forward strand.
CTAATTCTTCTACAACTTATGTCTTCATTCTACAAATAGTAAAATGGATTAATCAGATAATCACCCACAAAGATTATGTAACAAAGGAAAAGCTTATTTAGATCAACAATACTAAGGTTTTACAAACTATTAAGCTAAGAAAACACCTCATTTTTCAACAATCCAAAGTAGGATCACAAACATATAAATACATTCCAAGAAACTTTGTACGGACACATGCAATCACAAAGACTATGAAAAGAAGATAAAGACAAGACTAGTATGGAACATGTGATTCAACCTATAGCAGTTCATCTACATTCTAATCTTGTTCATCATATACAGAAGGAAAATAACTAGCTAAAGGGACAATGACAAGTGTTGTATTAGGAGCATCACCAAGTTCAACGCATGGTGTGTCACTCTTGTTAGGAGGATCATCATGGTTGTTATTGTCTAAGCTCATGAAAGAGGAAAACAATAAATTTATCTCATTATGTACTTCCTCGTCAATCTTAGCAATCTCATCATCATCCAAGTTAATCACTAATGGAGGCCTAATGACAACATCTATAGATGTTTCATGTTTTCTTTTTGTGGCAAAGGTGGAGAATCATCATGATTTGTTTGAGTTAAATTTTGATCTTGATTTTATGTTTTATTCTCTTCTTTTAACTTATGAGCAATAGCATGACATCTACTATTGGAAACACAAGGGAAAACAACTAAGAGGGGGGGTGAATCAGTTGTCACTGAGATTCAAAACTTATTTAACTTATTAACCTTATTAATAGATTTGGTCAATATCAATAAAAAAATGAATAAAAAATACATCAAAAGGACACATAACACCAATATTTTTTACATGGAAACCCTATTAGGGGAAAAACCACGGTTGAGGTCAATCCACAAGATTATACCCTATTAAAAGTATAATGAAAATGAAATATGGGGAATGCACATGCATTTAGGAACACTACCTAGAGCTCACAATTCAATTACAAAGGAAGAAATGTTGTCTTACAAAGAGATTCAAATTATAGCCATCTAGATTTTGAACTAAGAAAATAGCATCTGCTAATGCCTGATTACAGTTTCGGTTAAGCACATGAACACTTCTTCACTCTTCTTCACACTCTATTATTCCTTCAAATGATATTCACACATATACACATAGAAGCACACTCTCACCTTCTTGCACATATCAATTCAAATAAACAGTCACTCTTATATATCCGCAACATGAAATTTCATCACCATAAGTTGGCCAAAAAGAAATAATAAAATGAATACAAACTATCAGCCCAAAACAATATAGATTAACAATGAAAATCAACAAAAGTTAGCCATAGCTTAGCAAAGACCCAAATCAACATCTCCAACATGAAAAATATTCAATTAATTTCTCCTCAAAGATCCACAACACACTTCAACACCTTGTCAGCCAAGAACAAGAAAATATGAACACACAAGAGAAAATCACCAATCACAAGCACAACTATCCAGGAGGAAATGCAAAAAAGATAGAGCACAATCTAGAAGCATCCACAAGAATCATGAATCAACAAAGAAGCATCTACAGCAATTAAAATAACTGAAATAGCCTCATCTTCAGTCAAGAATACTAACTAAAGCAACAAAAAAATTGTCAGAATGAAAATATTCATAACTCAATCAAATCTTTGCATGGATCTTTGAAACTCGACATGGATAAACTAGATACACTCAACAACAAACTATTTAGTCCACAAACTCTGATCATCAACATACAAAACATACCACTAGTATGATGGTTACGCTTAACTTCACTTCACCACTAACAACCTACAACTTATTTATTACAATTTTCTAAATATCCTCGACATATGCAACTTCAAATGAATTAATGCTAATAGTGTTGACATCAATGACAACCACATATTAGCAACACAACCACAACATCCAAGAATCTCCCCCTTTGGCATTGAAGGCAACACATGATGTGAAAAACACCATCAATGCAACTAACTCTTGACACTTACTCCCCCTTAGATTCTAACTCATTTTCTTCTCAACACTTTCACATGACTCTTCTCCCCAAATAAATCTTCTCCCAGATAATTCAATTTTTTTCATATGACTCTTCTCCCCCTTTAATCACTAGTTTTTCACATGAATCTTCTCCCCCTTTGACATCAATGACAAAGATCTCTAAACTTCATACAACTCTAAACCACATATTTGAACATATGACTACTCCACTTGAGTAGCATCCACCACAAAATCAATCCAAAAAAAAATATGACTATGAAATGCATGGACTGATGCAATGCAATGCATCCTTAGTTCTAATTAGGAGGGGTAATCACCCCTAACTTCCCTCTAAGATACTCAAAAGTATCCTTAGGAAATGACTTGGTAAAGATGTCTACAATCTAATCCTTAGTAGGCACATACTCCAATCTGACCTCTTTTTCACTCACCTTTTCCCTCAAAAAGTGAAACTTGATAGATATATGTTTTATTTTTGAATGCAACACTAGATTCTTGGAAATGTTAATAGCACTTGAATTATCATAGAATATAGCAATAGGCTCATCATATATAACTCTAATATCCTTCAACATTGATTTCATCCATAGGGCTTGAGTACAATTATTATCAACAACAATGTATTTGGCCTCTGCAGTAGATAAGGAAACGGTATTTTGCTTCTTGTTTAACCATAAAATCAACTTCTTATGCAAGAAACATACACCACCACTAGTGCTTTTATTGTCATTCACATCTCCTGCCAAATCAGCATTAGTAAAGGAACTCAAGGTAAGATCATCATCTCTAGGATACCATAGGCCAAGATCAATAGTTCCCTTCAATTATCTAAAAATTCTCTTCACAACAGTCACATGAGATTCCTTTGGATTAGCTTGAAATATTGCAACAATACATATAAAATTCATGATATCATGCCTGGTTTGAGTAAAATATAATAATCCACCAATCATTGATTTATATCTTGTCTGATTTGATTTCGGAGAATCGTCTTCTGTTATCAACTTGCATCCAATCACCATGGGTGTACCACCTAGCTTTGAATCTTCCATATATAACTTCTTCAACAATTCCTTCACATACTTGGACTGAGATATAAAGATTCCTTTATATAACTTAGTAATTTTCAATCCCAACAAGAATTTCATCTCACCAATCATAGACATCTCAAATTCATTTTGCATCTCATTAGCAAACTTCATGCACAATCCATCATCTCCTCCAAAAATAATATCATTAACAAAGACTTCAACAATCAAATCTTTATCATCATTTTTGAAATATAGATTACTATCGATAGTACCTTTGTTAAATCCAATCTTCAACAAATACTTATCCAGTCTAGCATACCATGCTCTAGGGGCTTGCTTGAGTTCATACAATGCTTTCTTCAATTGACACACCATATCTTCATTGCCAATCAATTGGAATCCATCAAGTTGCTCAGCATACACTTCTTCCAATTCACCATTTAGAAAAAATAATTTGACATCCATCTGATAAATTTTGTAGTTCTTGTAAGCAGCATAGGCAATAAATAATCTCTTACAGAATCAATTCTAGCAACAGGGGAAAAAGTCTCTTCAAAATCAATTCCTTCCATATGTGAATATCCTTTACATACTATTCTTGTTTTATTTCTAACCACTTCACCTTGCTCATTCAGTTTGTTTCTAAAGACCCATTTAGTTCCAATTACATTTTTATCCTTAGGTCTGGGAACAAGAATCCATGTATCATTCTTTTCAATCTGTTTTAACTCTTCTTTCATTTCTTCAACCCAGTGCTCATCTTTACATGCTTCATTCACACTAGTAGGCTCAATCTTTGAAATGAAACAATACTCTTCTGCAATCTTTCTACTAGTATGGAAACCTTTGTTCTTATCACCTATAATCTAATCTAAATAATTCAATCTTACATACCTCAAAGTCTTCTTAGAATGTTCTTCAACTTCAAGCTCTTGTGTTCTCTCTTATGCTCTTTCACTAGTTTCTCCTTCTTCACCTTCTTGATTTACCAGATTGATTTTCACTTGATTTGTAGTCTAAAGTTTCTTTCCTTTGTTTGTACTATCATCCTAATCATCAAATTCAAATCCACAAGTTCTAGATGGGGCACCAAAGTCTTCATCAACATTAATATTTGTACTTTCAACTATTTTCTTCAATCTTTTATTTTAACACTAGTAGGCCTTACTCTTAGTAGAATGCACTAGAAAGATACCTTCATCACTCCTAGCATCAAACTTTCCTATGTCTTCATCTCTCTTAATATAACATCTACTTCCAAATATCTTGAAGTATTTAATGGTGGGATTTTGACCAGTCCATAGCTCAAAAGGGGTCTTACCAGTATCACCTTTGATTTGTACCTGGTTGAGTGTGTACACACATTACTCACAACTTCTCCCAGTAGATATGAGGGAATTTTCCTTCCAACATCATTGTTCTAGAAGCATATTCAATTGTTACGTTCTTCCTTTCCACAACTCCATTTTGTTGAGGGGTCCACGGTGTAGATAATTGTTTCTTTATTCCATTTTCTTCACAAAAAGAATTAAATTCACTAGAAGTGAATTCACCACCTCTATCTGATCTCAAAAATTTAATCTTCAAACCTATCTCTGTCTCAACCATGGCTTTAAAGATCTTGAACTTTTACAGTGCTTCAGATTTCTCTCTCAAGAAAGTAACCCATACCATTCTAGATTAATCATCAATTAGTAACATGAAATACCTGTAACCTTGTAAACTTCTAACCTTAGAGGGACCACAAAGATCAGTATGCACAAGCTCTAACTGTAGACATCTGAATTTGACCACTTCCATATGGTCAAAGTCATCTCCTTAATCATCCAAATTGTCCTCTTTGTCGGTATTAATCAAATCACCCATTTAATTAATATCTCATGTCTTCCATAAGATCTCCCAAAGTATTTAATTTAATAAATACTTTTCCCCTCTTTCTTCTCTAATTTAAATAAATACATCACTTTATTTAATTTAGTCATTTTATCCTTTGGAATTTTAAATAGATTCCTTCTTTCCTCTCTCATTGCCACATCCTCCAACTTTTGCAAGTTGGTCTCTAATCCTTCTTAGCAATCTAACCCTCTTTCTTAGTCATTATTAAGTTATGATTAAGATATACACACCCCTAATCATCATTAGGGTCCCATCCTCCATAATTTCCCACTTACTTCTAAAGTATAATTAATTAGTCTAATCAAGTACTTGCACAACCTTAATCATTTAACTAGGTCATCCCTAATCCCTTGGAATTTAAAATTCTTTCTCTCATCCCCATGATAATATTGGAAGAATTTTTAATTCCCCACATGTCCTCTCACCCACGTAGGGACAAGGACCACATAAAGCACTCCATTCCCCATGTGAATCTTTAATTCAAATTTAATCCCCCAATGCACCCCTTAGAATTTAAAATTCCTTCTCTCATCCCCATGAGAATATTTGAGAAATTTTTAATTCCCCGCATGTCCTCTCACCCACATGGGGAGAGAGACCACATAAAACACTCCCTTCCCCATATGAATCTTTAATTCACATTTAATCCCCCAGTGCACCCCTTGGGATTTAAAATTCCTTCTCTCATCCCCATGAGAATGTTTGAGGAATTTTTAATTCCCCACATGTTCTCTCACCCACATGGGAATAATGAGGAATCCCAAGGTATTATCATTCCACCTCATGTACACATCACCCTTTTAGGCCACTTCACATGCCACATGTCAAGATGTGAGGGCTTGTGAGTTATCAACTCACCTTAGCCCTACATCTTGATCTTGGTGGCCCAATATTGACCATCCATTCCCCTAGAGAATTCCAAATTCTCTATAAATACCCCCTCTTTTCTCTCATTTTGGGGGATATTATGCATTGTATCCAAACTCTTGCAAAATTTTCCTAGAATCCATACTTAGCCATTTTCATGCTTGCACCCACTTGCATCCATCTTCATATCATCATCTAGCTTGCATCTCTTTCCATCCAAGGAGTATACACATCAAAGATCAAAGGGCCAACCAAAGGATCGATTTGATGCAAGGTAAAAAGTTCCATTTGTTGCCTTTATATTTGTGTTGAATCCAACTTAGGCTAATCTTGAGGTGTAGGTTGTTCTTAGTGTTACTCTGTAACTTCTTGTTTGCTACTCGTATTCTAGCACCCAATTTTCAATCCATACTTAGCCATTTTCATGCTTGCACCCACTTGCATCCATCTTCATATCATCATCTAGCTTGCATACGTTGCCATCCAAGAAGCATACACATCAAATATCGAAGGGCCAACCAAAGGATTGATTCGACACAAGGTAAAAAGTTCCATTTGTTGCTTTTATATTTGTGTTGAATCCAACTTAGGCTAATCTTGAGGTGTAGGTTGTTCTTAGTGTTACTCTGTAACTTCTTGTTTGCTACTCGTATTCTAGCACCCAATTTTGAATCCATACTTAGCCATTTTCATGCTTGCACCCACTTGCATCCATCTTCATATCATCATCTAGCTTGCATACGTTGCCATCCAAGAAGCATACACATCAAATATCGAAGGGCCAACCAAAGGATTGATTCGACACAAGGTAAAAAGTTCCATTTGTTGCCTTTGTATTTGTGTTGAATCCAACTTAGGCTAATCTTGAGGTGTAGGTTGTTCTTAGTGTTACTCTATAACTTCTTGTTTGCTGCTCGTATTCAAGCACCCAATTTATATTCCATGTTCTTCACAAAAAGAATTAAATTCACTAGAAGTGAATTCACCTCCTCTATCTGATCTCAAACATTTAATCTTCAAACCTATCTCTGTCTCAACCATGGCTTTAAAGATCTTGAACTTTTCTAGTGCTTCATATTTCTCTCTCAAGAAAGTAACCCATACCATTCTAGATTAATCATCAATTAGTAACATGAAATACCTATAATATTGTAAACTTATTACCTTAGAGGGACCACATAGATCAGTATGCACAAGCTCTAAAAATTCATTTGAATAATGCATTTTACTCTGAAATTCGAGTGTGCTTTCCCAATTGACATTCCTTGCACATTTCATTAGTAGGTTTCACTAACTTAGGTAGATCTCTCACAACCTTAGTGGAACTTATCTTGACAATATTATCAATGTTAGCATGACACAATCTCCTATTCCATAACCAACTTTCATCAACTTGAGCAATCAAACAACTTTTACTAGCAACACTCAAGTGAAAGATATTACCTTTTATTTTTATACTTGATGCAATTTCATTTCTGGAACTCAATATTCCACACTTTCCATCCTTGAACTGAAGATTGTAACCCTTATCGACCATTTGACCAACACTCAAAAGATTATGCTTCAAGCCTTCCACATATAGGACATCATCAGTATTATGCTTACCATCAAGAAAAAACACATCCTCTTCTAGGGATCACACCAACTATATTATCGCCAAATTTCATAACACCACCATCATACTTTTCCAAGATTACAAACTTACTTTTATCTCTTGTCATATGATGTGAACATCCATTGTCAATCACCCATTCATCTTTCTCTTCAACTCGAGCAAATAGGGATTTCTCCACATTTTTACAACCAACATATTTAGTAGATACAAAATTATTTTCCTTGATAGCAATAAATACCCATTCATCATCACTTCTATTTACTTTATCATATTTATAATTATAAGAGGCAATTTTCCTTCATGCTTACCTTTTCCTCTTGGTACTCTTTTGATAATAAGTGCTTATAGCTCTTCTAGCTCTCTTTCTTCTTCTTCTTCAATTTGTTAGATTCCATCCTCATACTTGAATTTCTTTCTAGATGAACTCTCACCTAGATCATATCTCTGTCTATCTCTCTTGGAAGTAGTCGCCTTAAATGTAGATTCAACCTTAGGAAGGGCATCACCAAATTCACTCAGCTCAAAAGCAGTTAGCTTACCAACTAACGTATCTTCAGTTATGTTTGTTACAGCCTGAAGCTCTTCAATAGCTCTAGCTTTGACTTTGTAAGAATCAGGTAAGGATCTAAGCACTTTAGCAACAATTTCAAATTCATCTATCTTTCCACCAACACATCTGATGCCACACACAAGTTCATTCACTCTTTGCATGAAAGTATTAATGTTCCCATCATCACCCATTCCCAACCTTTCATATTTTCCTTTCAAACTCTACAACTTAGCAATCTTCACATTAGCATCACCTTCATACAAGGTTTCCAACTTTTTCCAAATCTCATGAGCAGTATTTAGATCCATAACATTTTTCATCTCATAATCAATCAAAGTACTCAACAAAGCTTCCTTAGCCTAGATATTATACTCAACATCTCTGATCTCAACAAAAGTAGTAGGACCATTATGTGGAATAATATACATATTACTTGTAATTCTCTAGTAGGGTTGACAGTGCATCTTATATGACACTCCATTTGATTCTTCCACAGGGAGTAATTTGTTCCATCAAATCTCCAACTATCCTTCTTGTAACTTGCCATCTCGAATCACCTTAAGTTGTTAGAATTCTTCCAACGAACTAAGCTCTAATACCAATTGTTGGCAATACAAGGGCAAACAACTGCATAGGGGGGGTGAGTCAGTTGTCACCGAGATTCAAAACTTATTTAACTTATTAACCTTATTAATGGATTTGATCAATATTAATGAAAGCATGAATAAACAACACATCAAAAACAAACATAACACCAAGATTTTTTATGTGAAAACCATGTTAGGGGAAATACCATAGTGGAGGTCAGTCCACAAGATTATACACTGTTAAAAGTATAATGAAAATGAAATATGGGGAATGCACATGCATTCAGGCACACTACCTAGATATCACTGCTCAATTATAAAGGAAGACACACTATCTTACAAAGAGATTCAGATTATATCCATTCAAATTTTGAATTGAGAAAATAGCATCTGCTTAATGCCTAATTATAGTTCTAGTTAATCACATGAACATTTCTTCAATCTTCTTCACACTCTACTCTTCCTTGGATGATATTCACATATACACAAAAAAAAACATACTTTTAGCTTCTTGAACACATCAATTTGAATAAAAAATCACTCTTATATCCACAACATGAAATTTCATTGCCACAAGTCGACCAAAAAGAAATAATAAAATGAATACAAACTATCGGGCCCAAAACAATAGAGATTAACAATGTGAATCAACCAAATTCAACCATAGTAGTGAAGACCCAAATCAACATCTCCAACATGAAAACTCTTCAATTAATTTCTCCTCGAAGCTCCACAATATGCTTCAACACCTTGTTGACTAAGAACATGAAAAATATGAACATGCAAGAGAAAATCACCAACCATGAGCACAACGATCAATGCAAACGTACAAAAAAGATAAAGCATGATCTAGAAGCATCCACAAGCATCATGAATCAATAGAGAAGTATCTACAACAATTGAACTAATTGAAATAGCCCCATCTTCAGTCAAGAACACCAAATGAAGCAAAAAAAAATTGTCAAAATGAAAATCTCCATAACATAATCAAATTTGCATGCGGATCTCTAAAACAAGTGATGTGGATAAACTAGATACACTTAGCAAAAAACCCTTTAGTTCACAACCTTTGATCATCAATGTACAAAATATACTGCTAATATGATGGTTACACTGAACTTCACTTCACCACTGACAACTTGCAACTTATTTATTACAATTTTCTCAATATCCTCGACATATACAACTTCAAATGAATTAATGCGAATACTGTTGACATCAATGAAAACCACTTATTAGCAACACAACCACAACATCCAACAATCTACACCTACACTCTTTAGTATTTTTTTATTTTTGCACGATTTTCAAATTATGATTGTGTAGGAGTAGGTTTATCAAGCATAGGCTTCTTTTCTTCCTACAAGGAAGGAATCACAAGAACCATGGGAAGTTATTCAAGGAATTTCTCTATAGCTTTACAAATGTGTTTGATCTTGGGAGGGATATAATAGGACTTATATTGTTATCTTGTTGTATTTTATAGGATTTATAGGTGAATGATTTGTCATGGGTTGGTCTTGGTTAAGTTTGGAAGGTCTTTTGGTTTAATCATGGTTTCATCAATGATAGGAGGCTTAGTCATAGGTTGAGGCTTGTTTCTAAGGGATAATTTTATTATGTGCTTTTCCTTAAAATTTTGATATAAGATTTGAAAAAGAATCACTCACGAGGCTTAATAGGTTCCATAAGTTCAGGCCAAAAAAAATACAATGAGAAATTCCCATGGGAAGACATAGGATTAAAGCCACTATGATGCACGGTAAAGATATCATTTCCAAATGGAAACTTTGAGTATTTATGCACTACCAACGAGACAACATTGATGAAGTATAGCTATGGGTAACCAAGCTTCACACAATGGGTTTGACAATGGGATGTTGGAGAATGATACATTCAATTGTTTTGGTCCCACTTTTAATGGGAGAGTGATCAAACCTATTACAAGGAAAGTAAAATAATTATATTTTTTGATCCATGCTTTCAGTTGTTCATAAGACTCTTGATAAATTTCATGCAAACATAAGAATTCCTTCGTGATCACATTCTTTACACACACATGATCAATTAATATCCCATTAGTAGGCTTGTCATTGATTCTTTCGGTGATGTAAAGAGAACCATCAAGTGTACGTCTAATTATGTCATTTTGTGATAAAGCAATGTCAAGGGGCATTTTGGTTTGTCCCTTATGATGTTGAACATCAGGTGTACATCCAATTATGTCATTTTGTGAGAAAGAAATGTCAAGGGGTATTGATTCTTTGCACTTTGGTGGAAAAAGGTGTGGATTGAGAGAAGGATAAATGGTAGGGATAAGATCACTTGATGGGATCAAGTGGTGATCAAGATAAGATCAAGTGGTGATCAAGATAAAGGCCAAGTTGCTACCTAGTGATTACCAACTTGAAATACCTAAGAAACTGCAAAATTTAAGGTAGAGAGAGTTAAGTGTAAAGGCATATATTGAGGAGCTTTATAAAATTTCCATAAAATCAAGGCCAAAATGTATTAGACTATGAAAAGGTTTCTTTATATGTTAATGAACTGAGATTGAATATTGAGTTAAGCATTGTAAGGTTGTGAACTATGGAAGAATAATATTAGTATATGCCCTAAAGGCAAAGGAGAAATTGGCAAGAAAGTAAGGAACATCCAAAAATAGAATTGGATTTAGCAAAGGTAAAGGACAACAAAAAAATACAACCATGATAAGGACGCTAGCCCTTGAAAAAGTCAAAAGGAGAAAGATGAAAAAAGAGTAATACCATGCCCTATGAGAGATAGAGGTGGGTATGGAATAGGACAAGACAAAGACTTTCAAGGAACATGTTTCACATGTAGATAGTCATGACACATATTTTATGAATTCCAACAACATAGGCCAGAAGGATCAAGAAGAATAGAGGCTACAAGTACACAAGTAGCCAAAAGGGATATCAAATCTATAGGGTCTATTAGTCAGCTAGATGAACTTGAGAGATGATAAGTAATTATGATGAAGAGGGCATTGTTGAAGCCAACCAAAAACAAAGATGAACCTATCTAAAGAAAAAATAATTTTAGAAAAATATGTAAAGCAAGTGGAAAATGTTGCAAGGTCATAATAGATAGAGGGAGGATTGATAATTTAGTTTCAATTGAAATTGTAGAGAATTTTGAGTTAAAAAAGGTAGCTCACCCTACCCCTTACAAAGTGTCATGGTTACAAAAAGGGAATCAAGTCTTGGTTGATCAACAATCCCTAGTGATTTTTGAATAGGAACTTATGAAGATGAGGTGTGGTCTTATATCATGTCTATAGACACATCATTTATTCTTAGGAAGGCCATGGTAATTTGAAAGGAAGGAAATCCATGATGGGAGAGAAAATAATTACACTTTGGAAAAGAATGGAAGAAAACATACTCTTACACCATTAGTAACTAAGGAAGGATAGGTAGAAAGTGGTCCATGGAGATTGTTCATGATAGATAAATAAATAAATAAAATAAAATACAAAAATTGAAGAAGTCAAATCTTAAAAATCTATGTTTTTCAATAGTTCCCAAGGTGCTACAAGTAGATACAACAACTGACATTAGTGACGTGCCTTTAAAAGTAAAAGAGTTGCTAGAATAATTTGATGAAATTATGTCAAGTAATTACTAGAAGGACTACCACTTATGAAGAGCATTAGTTATCATAATAATTTGATTCCAAGGGAATGTTTATCCAACATAGATTCTTATAGATTGATAGCTATAGAAAATGAAGAGGTGAACAAAAAAATGCAATAGTTATTGGAAAGAGGATTGATTAGAAACATCCTTAGCCCATGTGCAATACTATCTATGTTAGCACTAAAAAATCATGGTGAATTGAGGATATGCACAAACTCAAGAGTCATCAAAAATAACTATTAGGTATCAGTTTCCTTTGCCATGGATTCATTATCTCATGCATTTCTTGGGGAAGGCTATGTATTTTATAAAAATTAATTTAAAAAGTGGGTATCACAAAATTAGGATAAGAGAGGATCATGATTGGAAGACCACTTTTAGGACCAAGGAGGGGTTGTATGAGTGGTTACTAATGATTTTTAGATTAAAAATGAACCTAGTACATTTATGTACTTGATGAATGAAGTTAAGGTATTTAAAAAAAAAATTGATTACTTATCTTGATGATATTATATTTTTAGCAACAGTAAAAAAGAACACTTATTATATATTAGACAACTTTTAAAAAATCTTGAGGAAAAGTTATTGGTGAATTTAAAGAATGAAATTTTATTAAGGAATATTTTATTTATGAGAAATTGGTTTATTTGGGATATGTTATTTTCCCACAAGGACTAGAAATGGATCCATAAAAGGTTTTTCCTATAATCGAATGGCCTACACCTAGGAGTGTGCATGAACTTTGGAGTTTCCATGGTTTGGATAGATTTTATTGTTTATTTGAAATTATAATGGGAAATGTGCACCCATAACTAAAACTATAAGGGGAAATAAAGGGGAGTTTAAGTAGATAGTAGCAGTGGATAAGAGTTTTGAGCTTTAGGTCACTGAGGAACTAGTTTTGGCACTACCCTATTTTACAAAAGTATTTCAAGTGGATTGTGATGCAAGAGAACATCCATAAGAGTAGTTCTTAGCCAAGAGCATAGGCATGTTGCATATTTTAATTAAAAAATTAATGATGCAAAGAAGAGGTATTTTGTTTATGATATAGATTTTTATGTCATAGTGTAAGCCTTTAAAAATTTGTAACATTATTTTCTTTCTAAGGATTTTATGTTTTACACTAATCATCATGCTTTGTGATTTATTAATATTCAAACCAAGATTAACCAATGACACATGAAGTAGTTGAATTCCTATAAATTTAAAATTTTGTCTCAAACATCAAAGTGGAAGTTCAAACAAATTGGTAGATGCTTTGAGTAGGAGAGCAACATTGTTGACTATAATGAGAGTTGAAGTAGTTGGATTTGATGTTATGAAGTATTTGTACAAAAATTATTCAAACTTTAAACTGTTGTGGAAAACATGTATAGAGCTTACTAGTGTGGATAGGACACTAAGGATGAATTAATTCATACAAGGTGGGTTTTATTCAAAGGACAACTATGCATATCTCAAGAATCAATGAGATAGAATTTAATAAGAGAAAAATGTTGTGGTGGTTTACCTGGACATTGTGGAACTAATAAGACCATGGTATAACTTAGTGAAAGATAGTATTGGCCAAGAATGAGAGAAAAAATCATAAAATGTGCGCAAAGATGTCAAGTTTGTCAATCTACCAAAGTATGAAGTCAAAATACCAAACTATATAAACCATTACCCATATCAAAGAAACCATGAAATGATATAAGCATAGATTTCATTCTTGGCCTACCAAGAACACAAAAAGGTAAGGATTCTATTTTTTGGTTGTTGATAGATTTTTAAAAATGACTCATTTTATAACTTGCAAGAAGACCAGTGATGCCACACATGTAGCGTTTATTTTTCATAGAGGTTAAATTACATGGCTTACTAAAAATCATAAGTTAATATCATGACACTAATTTTGTGAGATGTTTTTGGAAGAAACTTTGGAATAAATTAGGTATCAATTTAAATTTTGTCTCTACATATCATCCTCAAACAACTGGATAGAAATTTATTAAAATTCTTAGCTGTTGATAAGCCTAAGAAATGGGATTTGATACTACCGCAAGCTAAATTTGCATATAATGACTCAGTCAACAAAAGTGTAAGTAAAAATCCATTTCAAATTGTTTATGTTTATATTCTTCAAGTTATTTTGAAGTTAAGGGAGCTTGCAAATACTGAGAAATATAAGAGAAGTATTGAACGAGATGAATTTTCCAAACACGTGCAAGATTTGTACCAAAAGATAAGGGAAAAACTTAGTTGAAGCAACCAAAATTATAAAGAGAAAGCAGACTTGAAGAGGAGAGAAAATAATTTTGAAGTGGGAGATATGGTGTTGGCACATCTAGCAAAAAAAATGATCCATACATATAACAAGCTTAAATGGAAAAAAGGATTGACCATCGTGTAAAATCATCAAGAAGTTTTCTCAAAATGCTTATGAGTTAAGAGTTAACTATTGGTTTGGACATCTCTCCAATTTTTAATGTTTTTGATTTATATACTTACTAAGAAGGGAAGACATCACAACAAAAAAATAGAGGAAACAACACCCAAAAAATGAATTGGACAACTACCCAAGAGAGAATGAGAGGAGATTGAATGCATTTTGGATTCTAGGGTACAATTGGGAAGAAAAGGGGTAAAAATACAAAGAATATATTGTGAAATGAATAATAGATAAGTGGAGGGTGCCTCTTGGTTAAGCCCACCAGAGTTAGAGTCATTCCAATTAACTTCCAATTAACCCACAATAACAAAGTTTCTAACTTGTAGTAATTGGTCTATAACCCGCAATAGTTGGTTTGTAACTTGCATCAACCATAATTTTAATTTGTAGAAACATAGAGTTTTAGTAGTAAGCAAGGGCTCACAAATTTTTCTACCCCAATATTTTGATGTAAGGGAATCACGTATTTTATTTTTGGTGCTTTATTTTTCTTTTACTCGCCACCATGTATGAACTAATATATTTAGAATTTAAAAAGAAACGTTATTTGGGGCAGCAACTACCTACCCACATTTTCATTTATGGACAACAAAAAAAAAAATGGAGAGGAAAAAAATTTGAGTAGGATCTTTAAACTCAATTTCAAGTTAGTGAACATTTATGATAAAAATTGTATGTGATGCATTCAATTTTAGCAAGATTTTGGAGGGAATTTTGGAAAAGAAGAAAACAAGGGAATGGAGAAATAGAGAAGAACATGGGGAGAAGAGTCTTGAACAAGAAGAAACCAAAAAATAAAAAAGATAAAGATAAATAGGAGCACATGATTGACAAATACAAAGGAAAAATAAAATAGAAGAATTGAATATTTCAGTTCAATAATTTAAAGAAATGTAAATGTATATAACTGACTATAAATGAATTTTTTTTTGAATTAAATGCAATAAAATATTACTCTTTTAAAAAAATTCTTTTTTAGATCATGTGTGTTCCTATGAGATAAATAGTGTAGCATCAAAAGTTGCCATCCTTGAAAATTTCACACTAGGTTTATCTCCTTCCTATGTGCTTGGACCCAATTGTGCTCTTAAATTGCTTATTATATTGTCATATTCAAAAAATCAAAATTAAATTGGGAATAGTTATTTAATATTCATTTACTGACACCTAAAGAGCCAAAATAGGTCTATACTAGGGTGCTAACATCCCTTTCCAACCTATTTGGGCCCTAATTTAAATATATCATTATCAACATTTTAATATTTAACATTTTATTTTTATTTTTCAACTTTTAATAATTAATTTTATGTGAAATAAAGAAATGCATATAAATACAAGTTTTTTTCACCATTTAAAATATTAAGGAAAACCTTGTGAATAGAATTAAGCAATTGAGCATCCTAAAAAGAAATCAAGAGTAGAATTCATAGAGTTTATAGCACTTATTATCAGTCAAGATTCATATTTACAATGCATCAAGTTTTCATGAGAGTTTATTTATGTTTTATGTTCATTTTTTTTGTGAGTATTGACACTTTCAAGACTTCAATCAAGCAAAAAATTCCCTTTCAAGGTAATGAGTAGAATAACTCCATTGCATCAAGGAAAGAATTTTTGAGTGGTAAGTTACAACACTTGTCAATTTATCACTCTTTTATCTATTTTCCTTTGTCAAACCAAGGGAAAGAACTCTTTGATATCATCATAGTCATTGTGGAGGTAGAAATATCAAAATAGGGTTTAACTTAGGCAAGCCCCTATATGACACAACCCTTTTCCCTTTTATTTGTGTGCAAGTGACAGATTTGAAGCAAAATTGAAAAAAAGATTGAAGACCTAATTGCAAGACCTAGAATTCAAGCCTTCTACCTCAACAAATTATGGAAAGTGGAATTAATCACTGATAGATGAAGTTCTAAAGGTGAACCTAGGAAGTGGGAACCTCTAGATAGTGACCATATGATATCTAATTTTTGATTTATGAGGTATGCATTTCTAGGTCTAGGGTGCTAGCACCCTTGCCCAACCAATTCAAGCCCAAATTTATATGTCAATTTTCTCTATGTATGAACTCTTCTATGTTGTACTCCACTTTTTAGTTTATGTTTCCTATGAATTTTTAAAATATCATCAATTTGTTGTAGCTTCATAGTTGACCTAGGAATACATTTGCATTATCAAATAAAATTAATCATTAATCGATTAATCAATATCAAATATCCCCAAAAGAAGGAACCAAAACCCTAATCCACTATTTTGGCTCTTCCATTAAGGTTAGTAGTCAAGTGGGTGGTTGTGATAATTTTTTATTCCTTCCACATGTAATATAGGAGGGAGTGTGATTTAGACCCTAGATCTCCTTTTCACACATCACAAAAAGTTCATGAGTGTGTTGCTTTAAAATAAAATTATTTTATGTGTTAACATTTAAATATTTTATGATTTGGTATTGTGTTACCAAACCCCTATAACATAGGTTTTTGTTCCTATAGCATTAAGTTCTAATGTTCCTCTAGAATTTGACTGTTTACTTGCAACATTGTTTATATTTTTGTAGCAAAAAATTGCTTACCTACATCTTAGTTCTACTTGTCTATAGCTTAGTTTTGTTTACTTTCTATAGAGTAGGAAAAGTGGTCCTAGATCCAACTATATTAACTAAGATTCACTTCTTTTCACTTTTCCTCTACTTTTGGACACAAAACCAACTAGTTTTGATGATTGTCTAGATACAAGGGAGATCCAATCTCTTAGGTTCTGGTCCTTTTAAGTTACAAAGATGTCAAATTTTATATGTGTTTTAACAAGCTTACTTGACATAAAACCCTAGATTTGAAAATGTATTTTTATCACACAAACAAAAATGGAAACTAACAAAATAGATCAAATACGTAAAAGAGATATAGAGAGGAACTTGTGAATGAAATTTGGTCCCAAATAGAAGGAAAAGGGTGTGGATGCCCTAGACTATAGAGTCAACCTTTTCTGAATTTGTAAATCTTGTATGTTGTATTATAGTCTATATTTTGTTTCATGTAACTGTCTAATGATGAAACATTTGGATCTAACATACACACATGAAAAAGGGGGGAAAGGTTTTGTTATATAGGGGATTGCCAAAGTCAAACCCCATTTTGGTGTTTCCTTATCCACATACAACAAATGATAATGATTAAGAGGGCATGCCTAGGTTGGGTAGAGGAAAAAACAATAATTGAGTAAAATAAAAAATGAAAAATAGATAATGTTACCTTACGCATGAAATCCTTGTCGATGCCACAAAATTTGATTGATGGATGTTTTGATTACTTGATAGACTTGCAAGAGGTTAGTCCAGAAAAAATAATACTATTGTGGCTAGCATGTAAAGGATAACTCATACAAGTTCCTAAAAATGGAATGATTTCTCATAATAGCTCCTTGTTCATAATGTTGTGAATATGATGTCATTTAATTGCAATCCTAAACATATTTAATGTATCTCCTAAGTCCTTGGAAAGTGTTCCCCAAACACTAGGATAAGAAAGAGATTAAATTCAAATGACATGAACATGTAAATTAGCCTTTGTGATTATTCCTAAATGATAGGAACATGTGGGGACTTCTAAGAAGAGCTTCTACAAAATAGGAGCGCATGGGACGCCCACATGGAAGGTGGAACTCACCTTGCTTAAGTTAACTGTTTGGAGGATTGATAACACTTTAGTAATGCATGTAAAGAACATACAAATTAGGGATTGATATTTACATGAGTGGAGTTTAGTTTAGTTCACTATTAGTTCAGTTCAATTCAGTTATGGTTTAGTTATCTTCAGTTCAATTCAGTTATGGTTTAGTTATGGTTTAGTTTGAGTTGAATGCTAGTTGAATTCTATTGACTTGAGTTGCATGACAGATAATAGGTGGATACTTACAATTAAGTGGGGATGATCAATCAAGCATAATGTTTGCATGAATTGGTGGAGTGATATGTTTCATCTAACTAAGATTGACTTGGACCCACCTTGGGCACCCAAGTTGGCATCTTTGAGTTAACACCTTTTACATGAGAAGATATTTACAAGGCTTAGTTAAGTAGGCCTATTCTTGAGTTCCAACTTTGAGGTGATTCTTGCAAGATATTTTCTTGACCACAGTTCAGTTAAGTGTTCAGTTTGGGGTGCCTAAATTGAGAAAGACTTTGGTTTGAACTAAAATTACAGTGTGGAACTCTACTTGCACAATCTAGGCATAGATTTTTGTGAGGATCTTTATGCTCTTGTTTTGTATAGCTCTTAGGAGTTTACAATGCTCATATTTGTCTATTAATTGAAGAAAGTGCATCAGAGTTTGTAGTAGGTTCGTAGGCTGAGCTTGTGCATGTGTGAGGGTTTGAAGCATGGCATGGGATGTGTGGATTCATGCATGATCACATGGATTGCATGGATAGCTTGTAATTGCAACAAGTGTATGAGAGTTTTATGAGAATTTATTGCAAGTTGTGAAGAAGGATTGTTGAAGGAAAGGAATCATATCGATCAAGGATTGATATAATATTATTGTAATCTTGTTCTAAGGTTAAATAATACAAGCATTATTGATTCTAGTGAAGTTTTTTTCCCAAAAGGGTTTCTCCACGTATATGTTGTGTCACTTCTATCTTGTCTAATTCTTCTGCAATCTTCGTCTCTTTCTATAATTGGAAACATTGATCTAAACAAATAATCATACACAAAGAATTGTAACAAAGAACACTTAAAATGAAATCTACAGTCTCATATGTTTCCAAGTTTTAAGCTACAATATTGCCTTCATTTTCAACATTTACTAGGATTTCAAATGATGAAAAATATTTATATTTATATGCATTTTTAATTCCTATAAAATTAATTATCAAAAGCTGACAAATGAAATTGTATTTTTAAATATTAAAATACTAATAATGACATATTTAAAATTGAGCTAAAATAGGCCAGACAAGGTCGATACTGCCCTTGTCCAAGTGTTTACCCCAAACTTGTTGAGATGTTGAGGAATTTAATATACTTTCATAATCTAGCTCTGAAACCATTAAATTATTAATATAATTAATATTGTAGGAAAAATAGGGTGTCCAAGTAGTGTTGAATTGTCATGGGTGACAATTTACAATACTAAATTTATCCCCCACTTTAATGAGAGTATGATCTTACATTCATACTCACACTAAAGGAACTGTTAACTATCCAAATTTGCACCCTTTCCAAGTTGTTGAAACTCAACAAATTTGGAGCAACATGGGACTAATTTCAAGCTATGGGTATCCTATTGTGAAAGTAGACCTCCAGATTATAGGTTGGCTCCCCTTTTGGTGTCACCTAGACTATTGCTTGTTGGGAAAAAGGGAGAAAGCAACATGAAAAAAAAAACTAAACCCCTATGGTGATGCACCTAATTTGATTTCTTAGACCTATATAGCTGCTTTAACACACAATTTCATCAAAAGCTCAACTTAACTTAACACAACTCAGATACTTTAACATATCAATGCATAAGTGTTTTGTAAGCAGGCTTGGTTCACTTGTCACTTTGAAGGGAAAAAATTCTCCACAGCTAAAATAACTATTGAACTAGTGCATAGCTTACAACTTGTAAAACATATGTTTCCTTTCCCAAAGGTGATAAAAAAGAGAAACATTTAAGGAATTATCAAAATTCACAAGAACATTCATCAATCAAACACTGCACACTATTAAACAACTTCTAAGAATGTAAAACACTGAATTTCATTAATAAAAATGATGTTACATATAGTTGTACATGTCTGATACTAAGTCATAATGTAGTCTCCTGCTTGAAAAAAGATCCAAAGTAAGCTACAATGCCTATAGAAAGAAAGAAAGAAAGAACTCCCAAAAAACCTTGGTTTGAAGATACGTAAGCAATTTTGAAACAACTGTTTCACACATGTCCTTCTAGAAGCCTTGGTTGGATGCAATAGAAAGGCCAAAAAAGAAGCTTCTAAAACTCCTCCAAAATGCCTCCAATGTGAATAAAAGTCAAGCTCTGACCCAACCATACCAAAAGCCTGACAAAAATTCCTCCAAAATGGTCTCATCCCCTCCAAAACAGTTAAGATGAACCACACACCTTTAGTGTGTTTGCAAAGCACATGACTCAACTAAACCTCCTTTGACTAAATCTTATCAGCACATGTTTCTATATTTTGCATTAAAATTAACACTTTGACTAAGTGATTTATAATTATGTCAATTAATTTTTTTTACATTTTGGTTTGATGCAAAATTTAACATTAACATCCTTGTGCCTTGAAACAAAAAAAAAAGCATAAGGCCAAGATTCAGTCTATATGGGAGACAATGCAAAATTGACTAAGTCCTAAGGGACTCCTATGCATGAACTTACTATGGGTATTTAATTTCATATTGAAAACATTTAAAATAAGGTAAAAACCTATTTCACTTGGTTGGAATGTTAGGGTAGAAACCCCTAAAATAAAAGTAATGCAAAAATTGTAAAGCATTTCATTTGCAACATAGAGCTTTTCGGAAGCTCTACTGGTCAACATAGGGCTTATTCTACGGAGACTTTTGGATGGTTCTGTTGAAGCTTACATGGTGGATTCTGAGCAGAGCTTCTTGCAAGAAAGCGACAAGAAAGGCTTGATAAGCTTCTTGTTCATCACTTAATTTTCTTTTTCCCTCAAAACTTTGGGCCTATAGGGTTAAAAGATGATGAATCATTTTGTTTCCCTGGACATGCTTGATCCTCTAATTGGTTTTTGTGGATAAAGAAACTCTCCATGAAGACCCTATTATATAAAACCAATGAAGGAGTTCCTTTGAGTTTTATGTATAAAAGAAATTGCTCTAACTCGGAGTTCAAATGTTGAAATATGATAAAAAAATTGCTTTTACATTGGAACCTTCGCCCATTACATACAGCTCATATAATATTTTAATTTCCACGTATCATTTCAAAAGAAAAGATAAAAATGCTTCCTTGTTTCCTGTAGAAAATGTTCATTTTGAGCTCTGCTATGCACACTTTCTTTTATTTTGGAAAATGGCCATAGATTATCCTAGGGTTTCATTTGTCTTGAATGAAGAGAATTTAATCATCCTTTGTGTAGACACGTCAAATTAACATTATGCATATTCATCCACTTATTGAATTGATCAAATGCAACAAATCCATTCATCAGGTTAATTGGGTCAATCCAAAGGTTTAATCAAATAATACCATTTCATCTCTCATAAATCATTCAACCTTCATCTTGCATCATGCATAATCATATTCCATTCATCAAATAAATCAGGACTTTATTTACAAACGGGCGATCAAATATTTAAGTCGCTAAAAGAATTCAAAACACCCTAGAATCATCATCTATTTAATCTAACCTTGATTAAATACTAATCTCACCCACTTGCAATCTGTAGATTTGGCCACTTGCACATGAAATTGCATTTAAGTGATTTATCAAAATCTTTATTTTCAACTTGGAATAAAGGGAATATTCTCCAAGTTTGAATCTCCCCAAGTGGACATATACTATGGAGCATTTATGAAGCCTTACATGTCTCTTACATTTCCCCTTCCAGGTCAAACTCGACATTCATTGCAAATTTGAATTCAAATTTTCCCTCTCATGGGCACTCTTCCCAAATCTTGCACATACATCAACCAATCACCACTTGACAAGTGTCCTTCTTTCATTTGTCTAATCTTAGTCCCACATTGGTCTCTCTTCAACACTTAGCATTTTGAAAATCTATAAAATAGAGGCTTCATCTCTTATCAAACCCTTCACCATCTCTCCACAATCACTCATGCAAAGTCACTCTCCATTGGAGAACTGATTTTGTTCATCATCACTCTACCATCTTCATAGCATTTTCATCTTAAGCTTTGATCAAGGATTGGGAAAGTGTCACTAGCACATGTGACACCAATCCACTATGGAATAAAGTTTTGACTATGCTTTTATATGCTTACATTTGATTATCTTTGTTTATCTAATTTGCATGTTTCATCATAGTCAAGTATTTCATAGGGATTTTAAATCTAATGTTTTGCAAAGGACTAACATGATGATATTATGTTAAAATTATTAATCATTTGTAGATTTGATGTCCACACTTTGATTTGAGGATAGTCATCATTATGCTCTTGTATATTTTCAGTGATGAATAAAATAGTGGTACTTTCCATTGTATAAAATAGTGATTTTAAACTTGAATCTCACTACATGCTTCTGACATGATTTGAAACCCTTTTCATCCTGCATATCATTGCCTCACCTAATGTATGCAATAATTAAACAAGGATACACCAGTCTCATGAATTCCATCTTAATTGATAGTTGGGAAAAATGTCCCAAATTGGAAAACATAGCCTCAACACCTATGATGCACAGTACCACACCTCTGAATGACACCCATCCTATTACTACATTTGAGATAATAATCAAACATATAACACGAAATGGTCACCAGTCACCCTAATGACTCTATGGCCCCTCCAAAATAAACTTGATGATTGCCTTGATTAACAGTGATGATGCAAAATTCATGTAAACACCATTATAGAAAGCTACCTAGGAAACATTATTACACAACTTGCAACAAAACTATCACCAATTTCACATTTTGACCTTGTCAATATCCTTTCTTCTTTCACTTGAGAAATTTGATAGACCCACCCCCATGTCTTCACTTTTTAGGTGAAGCAGATCTAGTCGCTTCACATCATAGTCTTTTGGAGATGCATTTCTAGAATAATCTAGATTTTTTTCAATGAGTTTATGATAGAGTTCAAATCATGACAAGGAATGTACTCAATGTAATTAGGGGGGGAAAAAGTCATTCCTCTTTTAGGTATTTTTGGCATGTCAACCCTAAAGTAAGATTCACCTTGTTAGTTAGCCACTTCTTACCTAATGTGATTGAGGAACCTTGCATATAGATAACCTTCTTTATTCCAAATAATGTGTCGACATAGAAACGAGCAATCACCAATGTAAAAGCTAATAAAAATAGCTTCCCTAATTGTATATTTAATATGTAGAAAGAGCATAGGCCATTTTTATATTGAACTGCTCACAAGATATATCAATTAGTTGGTCAGAAAGAAGCCCGTCAAAGATAAATATAGTCTCCTTTGCATAAGCTTAATCTTGTTTGATAAGTTTGGAATATATGTGTAAATGATCCCTTAGTGACTATCTTTCATATGACTATACCTCTTTTGAGGTTACTTCCTTTTGTTCTTCATGATGTGTTTGCACCTTTACATGAAGTGGCCATGCTTCTATATGTTTCACTTCTATTCTTTACTCTTTAAGGTTGAAAAATCATCCTTAATCCTCTTTAGTGATTCAATGTTGGTTGTCCTCTGCTTTGTCATATGCATGATTGATATCTCTACAAGGATCGCTACCTTTCATGAAAATAATTTTCCCTTGGATGAAATGTTTGTCATTCACGTTGTTTGGTTGTAAAAGCAATCGTCTTCAAGATAGTTCTTCCTCATATTTAACACAAGCCAAAACATCAATTCTTGGTAATTCTTTTGAGGTTTTGGAACCCCAAAACTTGCTACTACTTTACCTTTACAAGTGATTTACCTTTTTGGTTATTGATGAACAAGGAAATAAATCTAGCTATCCATCATTAAGTTTTTGAAGTGGTTGCCTCCCCATCATGGAAACTTCTCCATGCAACTCCTTTTAGAACCACAAAGGTGTCAACTGGCAAGGTTTTCTCACTTAGAGTTGAACCTTGCTAAGGCAACAAAGGCACTAAATTTATCACTACTTCTACACCCTACAATTCTAAGACTATCATGTTGATGTAATAGGTATTATATAGAAAAAGACAAAACACCATTCACCATTGCTCCACTTGGCAACTTGCTATTGAGGTTACCTTTTGACTTCTTGAACTAAATGTTTTCCATTTATGACAGTGATGAATACTTATATCAATGAGATCAAATGGTTGTCTGTATTTTGTCACTATCTTTATTCTCATGAGAATGTCTACCATTCAATTTGTGACCTTTATACTCTCTTGGTAAGATAAAGTATGCTTTTTCTACTTCTCAAAGATGGGTTGTTGGGACTGGGCTCAAAACTTGAGTTGCTTCTATATTAGCCAAAACTATGCACATCAAAGCTTTTTTTCCATACATATGACTATCCACTACAAAACATGCCTTCATAAAATGTTGTTTTCTACAATATAACTCACTTTCTAGCCTTTTCTTATTGAGCTTTAATGCATACTCAATGCATTATCCTCCACAATTTGGGAGATCATTGAATCTTGTCAAAATGCATTATTTATCTCCATCAGTGCATATCAAACTATTCTCCTAACATAGAATAGAAATTGCTTTTGTGTGTTACTTTTGCTTTGTCCACTGAAAAAGTGTTGCATCTTCTCCTATCATGACAATGTGATCGATTTCTATGGTGATGATGTACTTGTACTCATGGTGTATTCCAGAAGAAGCTTAGTTACATATGACTTATCATTAAGGTCATTGTATTTTTATAAGCTTATAGCTTCTTCACCGTCCCATGAATGCTTCTTTAGCATTGTCAAGTAACACTTAAAAATTGCCATTTGTTGCCCCATCTATGATGATTGTACTTATTCCTTGTATCCAAGACCACTGCCACTTGAAAGGAGTACATTTTTTGTCTTTTGATGCATGAATGCTGATTGTTATTCCTCTTTGTCTCCAACAAATCACTTGACAATGGTGTTTGTTGTAATCTCTTATATCTGTCTTACATGAACTTCAAGCTATCCCTGTTTACTCCTATAGAAGTCTATGATGATCCCTCTTTCTGAGTTGTTTGTTTATTATCTCTCTAATGCAATGCTACTATTTATTAATGGATACATAATTGAACTTCATGCATCTATTTCATCATTATCACATAACTCATGTTTCTTGGGAAGAGACAAATTATTGTCCTCCTCTTTTAAATGTAATGATTGCCCCTTGAAAATGATGACAATGAAATTCAACTCACATCATTATCAAAATGGACTTTGGATCCACTTAAGAATATTCAAAGACATATCCAATAGATTAAGATTTCCAAACAGCCTATTGTTTGATTCATTGTGAAAGAAGAAGAGTAACCTTCTCAATAATTTACACTATTTTGCTGCATCTCTTGAATCTAATAATGAAATTTGATCAAATGGTATGATTCCATATTGATTTAATGCATCAAGAATAGGTTTATCATTTATTTGATCAAGTTGCTCAATTTCCTATCCCTCCTAAAACACAAGAGGGTAGCATGATGGGCTCAACCCTCATGGGAGGCACATTTTACTCCACATGTTGTAATTAGTTGAATCAAAATAGTAACAAAAATTTCCTATATTTGCAAAAGGAGAAAACATGTTAGATAAACAAAGCATATGATAGGTGTGTTTGATTACTCTTTTTGTTTTCTTGGACACCTATGGTATGTTGTCTATTTTAATGCTTATGGAAATAAGATTATATGTTTATGGATGTTTTACACATATTCTAATTAGCGACCTTTCATTGCTCTAACAACACTCTTTTTTACATATGCAGGGAACCTAGGAACAAAAGGAGAGCGTAAAATAGAATAGGACAATTGGGGAAGACTGAGGATGATTCAAGACAAGGCCAACTAGATTCGTCATTTTAGGCAATGATGGGTCCCTCTTCATTTTATGTGCATTTCCCTTTTTATCTATAAAGGTGTAGTCTTTTCTTCATAAGCATTAGAATAGTCAGTCCCTCGCTCAACTTGTGAGGGACATTATACACTTATGATCATCAATAAATATTACATTTTCAATACATGTTGGCTCTCTTTCTTATTGTATACAATTGGAAAGCTATAATAATGCAATCTTTTGACAATCTCTTTTATGCACATGGATGAAATTTAGCATAAAGTGATATGTATCTTTTAATGCTTAAATGCAAACACAATCATAAGTCTACTTGATTTAGCTGGAAGCAAAATCAGGTAACGGGAATAAATACTTTCATCAAAATTTTGAAAAGACAAGATGACACCAAGTTGAGAGGTGTACAAGCCCCCAACTTAGGATCTTATCAATCCACAATGTTAAGATACTCATAAAGAAAAATTATCACATGCAAGAGACAAGGCCAAATAGAGTAATCAGTGGAGTACACAAAAGAATACATAAATCATACATAAAAAAAACATGATGCATACAAATAATACACAAAGAAAATGTGTGAATTACATAGAGAAAATACATCAAATTGAATATACGAAGCTCAAACATGCAAAAATACCTAAGGAAAACATAATACACACATAAATAAAATATAACACTCACGTAGAATATAAAATAACAAATGGTAGTAAACAAAAACTAAAGATTCAAGTCAGAAAAGTAAAAAGACCTCAATATGTAAGGTTGTCTCAATTACCAAACATCGTCCACCAAATATACAACATACACATCTATAAATACTAAATTGATGAGCTACATAGATCTATTGGCTAGTTATGCCAGGTGTCTATGGAATATAATGGGTTTCACAAGGCTATCAAGCTGTGTTATGTTATTTGACTCATGAAACATATGGTTCCACTAGTAATCAAGTTGTGTTATACTAGGTGGCCATGTAAAAATGTTCAAGTTCATACACTAGAAATTTTCGCTATGCTAAATCCATGGAATATTTTTCCAATCATAATTTAGGGAGTATATAAAAGTTTAACAGATCATTAACATCACGAGGGACAAATCAATGGTTAACTTCACAAGGGATGAATTGATAAATGTGCCTCAAGCAACATTATAAATAACACCCCCACCAAAGGGGTATGTTAAGAAGTCCAATCTCATAAGATTCCAATGAAATAGATAGGGTTATATTCCCCCCTTAAAATGTCAATATGCTTGCTATGTTGATATTTTAAGGAAAAAAATAAGGAGCAAGAGGGGATCCTCAAGAAGGATGCACACCTCCAAAACTAGTTGCACTTGCCCCCCATGTGTAAAGGCAAGGAGAACCATGCTGGAAACTATAGAAAGATTAGCAAGTTATATGAGAGCCATATCCACACCAAGTTTATTTAAAAGGTCAATGCCAAAAAAATTAAGACTTTATCCATCATCTATGAGAGTATGTCTAACCCTAGTTTTATCGCTGACAACATATATCATTAGAGCCTCATGTTTCTTTTGAATTTCACAAGGAGGTAATTCAAGTTGATGGAATGTGATATCCAATTTTGTTTCCTTCATATTATCTAACAAGGTTGTGACATCATTCAATTTAATAGAAGGTGGTACAACAATATTCTACAAAGCCTCTTGGAGCATACCATGGTAGGTAGGTGAAGTTTGAATCAAATCTCAAAGAGAGGTCTTGGTTGGAGTATTATGAAGTTTCTCAACACGATCATACTCTTTACCACTATATTGAGGAAGATGAGGTGTGAGGAAAAGATATGGTTGAGGAAATGGAATGGACATTTTCATTTGTTTTGGTTTCTTGTTATTTTAAGTGTTATATGTGTGAGAAATTGCATAATAATCTAGTTATTGTGATGCACTTTTTTGTATATTATTATTTTGAATGAGTTGTTTTACAAATTTTAGGATATGACCAGGAGGGTTAGGTTGGTTTGAAGGAGGTCCTATAATGAAAGAAAGCATAGATTTATGCTTTAGAAAATGAGAAGGATAGATGATTAATTATGGTCTTACAATTTCAATTGAGTTGACTATCTATTGACAATCCTCTATCAATGGGGTATCAATGGTTGCATCCTCTTGCACCAAGATATCCTCACAAGTAGGAGAAATATTAAGAGAGGAACATACATGAGTATAAATTATTGCATCCTCTTGTATGACAATATATCCTCAAAAGTAGGAGAGATATTTGGAGAGGAATAAAAAATGAATACCAATGATTGTATCCTCTTGCACAAAGATATCCTCACAAGTAGGAAAGATATTGGGAGAGGGAAAAACATGAGTTTTATGATTACTTGAAGAATAAAAATTAGGTAAGATATTCTCATGTGTAGGAAAACTCTTGGTCGGTCAAAATCCAACCTATATCCCTTTTGACGGCTCTAGAAGTTTCAAGACCAACTATCAGAAACAAGAATTGAATCTGAACATAAATCACAAATATGGTTTTCCATAAAAAAAAATTGATGTCAAACTAACTAGATAGAGGCGTGGATTCCATAGAACAGAGATGCAAGATTTTACCAATTTAAAATTTTGGAAATCAACTATAGTGTCTAAGGATCTGATATTGCACAAATTCTAGTCTAAAAAGAAAATATTTTTTGGAAACATGCATGAAAGCCTAATTTTCTTGTGTTTAGAATGTTACACTATTTTGAGTAAGCCCAATTTTAAACTTTGTGAAAATTTTCATGTCATAAAACCCTTCAAAATTTATGTTTTGAAACCTTATGAGGTTAAGTTATATGTTAAAGCCCAACATGAATCTCAAAACTATGTCAGAGCTCAACGTAGTTATGAAAACCGCTCTAAATCTTAACAACAATTTTGAAGGAAAAAATAAAAGTGAATTTTTATTCATCAGTGAATTTTGGAAGTTTTCAAAGTTTTGTCGAAACCCAACAAGGTTGTGACAACCTTGCCATATCCCAGCACAGTTGTCACAACCATTAAAATTCTCGACAACCCCTTTGAAACTGAAAAAGAAAAGGTGAAAGGTTTTCAATATTCTTGTGTGGGTTCAAAACTAATTTTGGAGCCCGAAAGGGGTTTTGAAACCCTTTCTTTTCACGAACAGAGAATGTAGATTTGGGGGTATATAAAAGTGGTCATCAGGCATTTAGCAAGGTTCTCAAAACCTTGTGAGGGCTCAACAAGTAAAATATAACCTTTGTGCTCATGACGAAGTCAAAGGTGAATGTTTTAATCAACATTTTACATTGGTTACAAATCAATCTCGGAGCTCGAAGGAAGTTTGTGAACCTGTCCTTTTTTCTGATGGCAAGCATACACATTGTGATCACTCACAGAGATATCTTCTCATGGTATGCAATGGTTGCAGGATATATACTAAATATGTTCATTGAATTCAAAAAAAATCAACTCAAGGAAAATTGCAGGTGTAAATCCGAACTCAACGATGACTTTACAAGCGTTCTCCTGTCAAAATGGTTCAAAGGTTCATTCCTTAATAATATTTTAACTCATTAATGAGTTATGATATGTGCATGAGAAGATTGAAAGATTATTTTACTTTTATAAATTTTCAAGAAACAGTTACGGGAACTGAAAGGTTTCCCTGGGTTATTTATCGTCACATTTCTAAGAGAGTGGGGTTCAGAGTTTTTGGAGAATGAAAATACGACGAAGGAAAAAGGAACGGAAATAGAATTGTCAATTTTGAGAAAGATTGGGAGTTTGTGTGCTTGCGAATTCTAAATATTTGGAATAAGAATCCATTATCGTCTGTGTGCTATAATAGATTTCCATATTATCATTCTTCTGTGTGAGCGTGGTAATTAGTTTTGAATATTTAATTCTCTTAATTGATCAACTTTGCTAAGGAAATATTTAAGGAAGGTGCATCTTACTGGTCTATGAATCAGATGTGTGTTAATGTGTGTTGGTCATTTTCCTTCATTTCATACATAATCCTTATGCATCTGGGAGATGAATTTGTTTTCTTTCTCTTGTGGTATAATTAATCTTGTTCCTATTTTAATTTGTTCAAGTTTCTTGTTTTCTGGTTAAAAGCATACTTATACCCATTAAAAAGCTAAATTTTATCATAGAGGGAGTTGTTCCTCTAAATTTAAGAGGAAACTCACTAATCTAATAATGATCTTTCCAACTATTGGTTTATTTGTCGTTGCTCAACAAGGCAACTAAGGTCATTTTTCAAGGTAAGCTGCAGTGACAAATTTGTTAACCAACAAAAAACACGTGCATATATATGTTTTTAAAACAATGAAATATATTCAAATAATAATTTTTAGAATTTAGAATGTTGTAACTAATTGACTTTATCATGAAAATGCTAGAAGATAACCCTTTTTAATCTTTTGAAATGAAAAACGTCATACAAATCTTCACTTTTTGAATGTTTTCTACTAAAATATGCATACACTTTGACAAATGAAAACAACCTAAAATTGTACTCAAATCTTACAATGAAAGAACTTAGATCTAAACCCTAATTAGATTTGAAAATGTGTAATTAAATTCACAATACTTTTCAATTTTGTTTTTAATGTATAATGAACAAAGAATGCAAATACATAATTTTGAAAATGAAACAAATGCAAATCAACAGGATGTTCAAGTAGCCTAAATTTTTTATCAATTTTCAAAATTTATGTTTTAAAAATCAAATTATTGCAAGCATAGAATTTAATAGTGTATGCAATTTTGGAATGAGCAAAAGATATGATTTCATACAACTATATTAGTGTAGAAAATTATAAAATGAGTGTATGCAATTTTGGAATGAGCATACCTTGGAGAGTGCCCCATCATTGTACCCCTCTTGCAATCCCTCATCTTCTCAACCATGGCTGAAAACATTCATGAGTAAATTGTGGAAAAAACATTAATTCAGTCATACTTAATAGACACTGATATATGTAAATAGTCATAACAACAATGTATCATTAGTAATTGAAATATCTAATAAACAATCATAATTATTTATACTAAATTATAGTACAACTGCATAATTATAAATCAGATTTCATACCACAAAACATATGAAGCCAGACTAGTGCACATATGCTAAACAATCAATTATTTCTAATTTAGAAAGTATATAGATTTCTATTTCGTTTCATTTGATGCCTTAATGATGAGTGTATTTCTGTAGATATCCACTAATCTTAATTTTTCAGAAGATATTTCTCTTTTTGGTTCGATCTCTAAAACTCAATAATTGTTGCAAGCATCATTATTTCCTAATTGTATGATATCTATGTATGTGTATATTTCATTATATGTATGTGAATTTATACTTAATACTTCCCTTATCATTGATTATTATTCTCCTTCCTTATCTATTGTTCAATTAGTTGTTGATTGTGTCCATAATGACTACTTTACTAAAAGTATATTTATATTTGAAAATACTCCATGATGATCCCTTTGACATATTTTAATATTCCTCTTACACCACTCCTCCATGCCTCTTTTTTTAGTGGATGTGATCTCTCCCAAGGGAGATGTCTCTTCAAAACTCAGTGTTGCCCCTTTAATCAGTGACCCATCGATGTTGTTTAAGACTCGATTGCTATGATATATTGAATTGTTGTCTTGAATCACTATTTCTTAGTTTATAATGAATCACTACCTTTTTGGGACTTTCTTTATTTCCAAGTCAACATCTTTTCTCTTTTTGGGAGTGTTGTGCATAATGGGATTCCTTGTACAAGCCAATTTGAGTGAAGGATCTAGGTGTTCCATAGAAAAATGGCCCCTTGTCATTTTCATGGTCTTTTAGGCCTTTCTTCACGATGTTTGGTCTATTTTTCTTTGATTTATTGTTGCAATGTGGCTTGAACATGTACATTTAGGTCCTTAAAATTCAAATTATGACATCTTGTGAAGGTTTTGTGAAGTGTTGTAAAACATTTCTGCACTTTTCTAGACTCTATTCATTACAATTCACTTAAAAATCACCTTCTCATCACATATCAAGTCCTATTTTGAAGTGTTGTTGTTGTGAGGAGCAAACCGAGAACTTGAAATACACTCACAAAGCAGAGAATAATATTTTATTCATAAATATTGAACTTCTTACATGCGAGAGGATCTCAAATCCCAAGCTCACGTATTACATGCAAATTCTGAGGACTTCTGAGAGAAAATTACCGGATCCCCTTTCACAGCATGCGAACTTCTTTTCCCCAAAAAGTTACCCCAAAATCAGAAACAAGCCCCTAAATAGGCCCATTTCGGTTTGGAACCAAAAACAACCTTCGAGATAAGATTTTTGACGGTTTGGCGCCAAAATTACAATTTGAAATTCAAGTTTAAATTCACAGTTGAAAATTAGCACATTTCTAAAATATGCACCAACTTTCGGCAGCCATAACTTTTAATCCGACCGTCGGATCTTCAATGATAATACCTTTTCAGAAAGCTCTCGAAAAGACGATTTCCCACAAAGTAGGCCTTCGGTAGACTACTTTGGTGTTTCCGCAAATTTTTAGGCCCATCCGGGATCGTTTGGTGCCTCAAACTGAGCTTTCGGAGAGGTTTTTAGGGCAAAAAGTAAAGTGGAACTTGAATAACTTCAAGTGGTGAATGATCTTGACCTGATTCTTTCCGCGGTAGTGTATTTCCCATTCTGAACCTTCCCGCAAATTTCTGTCTTCC
>VDFB02294108.1:122565-173126 GCA_007258455.2 Sequoia sempervirens
AAAAGGTTTTTCCTATAATTGAATGGCCTACACCTAGGAGTGTGCATGAATTTTGGAGTTTCCATGGTTTGGATGGATTTTATTGTTTATTTGAAATTTTAATGGGAAATGTGCACCCATAACTAAAACTATAAGGGGAAATAAAGGGGAGTTTAAGTAGATAGTAGTAGTGGATAAGAGTTTTGAGCTTTAGGTCACTGAGGAACTAGTTTTGGCACTACCTTGTTTTACAAAACTATTTCAAGTGGATTGTGATGCAAGAGAACATCCATAAAAGTAGTTCTTAGCCAAGAGCATAGGCATGTTGCATATTTTAATAAAAAAATTAATGTTGCCAAGAAGAGGTATTTTGTTTATGATACAATTTTTATGTCATAATGTAAGCCTTTAAAAAGTGGTGACATTATTTTCTTCCTAAGGAGTTTATGTTTTACACTAATCATCATGCTTTGTGATTTATTAATAGTCAAAACAAGATTAACCAATGACACATGAAGTAGTTGAATTCCTACAAATTTATACTTTTTTCTCAAACATCAAAGTGGAAGTTCAAACAAATTGGTAGATGCTTTGAGTAGGAAAGCAACATTGTTGACTATAATGAGAGTTGAAGTAGTTGGATTTGATGTTATGAAGTATTTGTACAAAGATTATTCAAACTTTAAACTGTTGTGGAAAACATGTATAGAGCCTACTAGTGTGGATAGGACACCAAGGATGAATTAATTCATACAATATGGGTTTTATTCAAAGGAAAACAACTATGCATATCTCAAGAATCAATGAGATAGAATTTAATAAGAGAAAAATGTTGCGGTGGTTTACCTGGACATTGTGGAACTAATAAGACCATGGTACAACTTAGTGAAAGATAGTATTGGCCAAGAATGAGAGAAAAAATCATAAAATGTGTGCAAGGATGTCAATTTTGTCAATCTACGAAAGTATGAAGTCAAAATACCAAACTATATCAACCATTACCCATATCAAAGAAACCATGAAACATGATATAAGCATAGATTTCATGCTTGGCCTACCAAGAACACAACAAGGTAAGGATTCTATTTTATGGTTGTTGATAGATTTTTAAAAATGACTCATCTTATAACTTGCAAGAAGACCAATGATGCCACACATGTAGTGTTTATTTTTCATAGAGGTTAAATTACATGGCTTACTAAAAATCATAAGTTAATGTCATGACACTAACTTTGTGAGATGTTTTTGGAAGAAAATTTGGAAGAAATTAGGTATCAATTTAAATTTTGGCTCTACATATCATCCTTAAGAAGTTGGATAGAAATTTGTTAAAATTATTAGTTGTTGATAAGCCTAAGAAATGGGATTTGATACTACCGCAAGCTAAATTTGCATATAATGACTCAGTCAACAAAAGTGTAAGTAAAAATCCATTTAAAATCATTTATTTTTATATTCTTCAAGGTATTTCTAAGCTAAGGGAGCTTGCAAATACTAAGAAATATAAGAGAAGTATTTAACGAGAAGAATTTTCCAAACAGATGCAAGATTTGCACCAAAAGATAAGGGAAAAACTTAGTTGGAGCAACCAAAAGTATAAAGAGAAAGCAGACTTGAAGAGGAGAGAAAATAATTTTGAAGTGGGAGATATGGTGTTAGCACATCTGGAAAAAAAAATGATCCATAAATATAACAAGCTTAAATGGAAAAAAAGATTGACCATTGTGTAAAATCATCAAGAAATTTTCTCAAAATGCTTATGAGTTAAGAGTTAACTATTGGTTTGGACATCTCTCCAATTTTTAATGTTTTTGATTTATATACTTACTATGAAGGGAAGACATCACAACAACAAAAGAGAGGAAACAACACCCAAAAAATGGATTGGACAACTACCCAAGAGAGAATGAGAGGAGATTGAATGCATTTTGGATTCTAGAGTAATTGGGAAGAAAAGCGGTAAAAATACAAATAATATATTGTGAAATGAAGAATGGGTAAGTGGAGGCTGCCTCTTGGTTAAGCCCACCAGAGTTAGAGTCATTCCAATTAACTTCCAATTAACCCACAATAACAAAGTTTCTAACTTGTAGTAATTGGTCTATAACCTACAATAGTTGGTTTGTAACTTGCATCAACCATAATTTTAATTTGTAGAAACACATAGTTTTAGTAGTGAGCAAGGGCTCAAAAAATTTTCTACCCCAATATTTTGATGTAAGAGAATCACGTATTTTATTTTTGGTGCTTTATTTTTCTTTTACTCGCCACCATGTATGAACTGATATATTTAGAATTTAAAAAGAAATGTTGTTTGGGGCAACAACTACCTACCCACATTTTCATTTATGGACAACAAAAAATAAAAATGGAGAGGAAAAAAATTGAGTAGGATCTTTAAACTCAATTTCAAGAGAATATTTATGTATAAAAATTGTATGTGATGCATTCAATTTTAGCAAGATTTTGAGGAATTTTGAAAAAGAAGAAAACAAGGGAATGGAGAAATAGAAGAACAAAGGGGGAGAAGAGTCTTGAAACAAGAAGAAACCAAAAATAAAAAAGATAAAGATAAATAGGAGCACATGATTGACAAATACAAAGGAAAAATAAAATAGAAGAATTGAATATTTCAGTTCAATAATTTAAAGAAATGTAAATGTATATAACTGACTATAAATGAATATATTTTTTGAGTGAAATGCAATAAAATATTACTCTTTTAAAAAATTTCTTTTTTAGATCATGTGTGTTCATATGAGAAAAATAGTGTAGCATCAAAAGTTGCCATCCTTGAAAATTTCACACTAGGTTTATCCCCTTCCTATGTGTTTGGACCCAATTGTGCTCTTAAATTGCTTTTATTTTTCATATTGTCATATTCTGTAAAAAATAAAAATTAAATTGGCGAATAGTTATTTAACATGCTCCATTTATCATTAATTCAAAGAGCCAAAGAGTCTAGACTAGGGTGCTAACATCCCTTTGTCCAAATTCCATTTGGGTCTCTGAATTCAAAAACATATCACATCAAGATTTAATATTTAAAATTTTAATTTTATTTGTCAACTTTTAATAATTAATTTTATGTGAAATAAAGAAATGCATATAAATACAAGTTTTTTTCACCATTTAAAATCTTAAGGAAAACCTTGTGAATAGAATTAAGCAATTGAGCATCCTAAAAAGAAATCAAGAGTAGAATTCATAGAGTTTACAACACTTACACAAGATTTATATTTTACAATGCATCAAGTCATGGAGCTTTATTTATGTTTTATGCCTATTTTTCTATAATACACACTTTCAAGACTCTTCAATCAAGCAACATTCCCTTTGAAGGTAATGAGTAGAATAACTCCATTGAATCAAGGAAAGAATTTTTGAGTGGTAAGTTACAACACTTGTCAATTTATCACTCTTTTATCCATTTTCCTTTGTCAAACCAAGGGAAAGCACTCTTTTATATCATCATAGTCATTGAGGAGGTAGAAATACCAAAATAGGGTTTAACTTTAGCAAGCCCCTATATGACACAACCCTTCTTTTCCCTTTTTATCTTTTAAAAAAGTAAAGTGATACCTTAGTAAGCAAAAATTGAAAAATATCAAAGACCTACCGGTAAGACCTAGAATTCAGCTCTCTTACCTCAACACCATAGAAAGTGTAATTAATCACTAAGAGATGAAGTTCTAAAGCTGAGTCTAGGTATGGGAACCCTCCAGATAGTGACCATAAGGATATCTAATTCTTGACTTCTACTAGGTATGTGCATTTTCTAGGTCTAGGGTGCTACCGCAATCTCTTGCTCCAACCAATTCAAGCCTAAATTTATATGTCAATTTCCTACACCGAACTCTTCTATGTTGTACTCCACTTTTTAGTTTATGTTTCCTATGAATTTTTAAAATATCATCAGTTTGTTGTAGCTTCATAGTTGACCTAGGAATACATTTGCATTATCAAATAAAATTAATCATTAATCGATTAATCAATATCAAATATCCTCAGCACAGAAACCAAAACCCTAATCCACTATTTTGGCTCTTCCATTAAGGTTAGTAGTCATGTGGGTGGTTGTGATAATTTTTTATTCCTTCCACATGTAATATAGGAGAGAGTGTGATTTAGACCCTAGATCTCTTTTTCACACATCACAAAAAGTTCATGAGTTTGTTGCTTTAAAATAAAATTATTTTATGTGTTAACATTTAAATATTTTATGATTTGGTATTGTGTTACCAAACCCCTATAACATAGGTTTTTGTTCCTATAGCATTAAGTTATAATGTTCCCATAATTTGACTATTTACTTGCAACATTGTTTATATTTTTGTAGAAAAAAATTGCTTACCTACATCTTAGTTCTACTGTCTATAGCTTAGTTTTGTTTACTTTCTATAGAGTATAGGCAAGTGGTCCTAGATCCAACTTAGATTAACTAAGATTAACTTATTTTCTAATTTTTCCTACTTCTTGGACACAAAAACTAACTAGTTTTGACATTGTCTAGATATGGAGATCCCGATCTCTTGGCCCCATCCTTTTGAGTTGCAAAGATGTCAAATTTTATATGTGTTTTAACAAGCTTACTTGACACAAAACCCTATATTTGAAAATGTATTTTATCACACAAATGAAAATGGAAACTAACAAAATAGATCAGATACGTAAAAGAGATATAGAGAGGAACTTGTGAATGAAATTTGGTCCCAAATTGAAGGCAAAAGGTGTGGATGCCCTAGACTATAGAGTCAACCTTTTCTGAATTTGTAAATCTTGTATGTTGTATTATAGTCTATATTTTGTTTCATGTAATTGTCTAATGATGAAACATTTGGATCTAACATACACACATGAAAAAGGGGGAAAAGGTTTTGTTATATAGGGGATTGCCAAAGTCAAACCCCATTTTGGTGTTTCCTTATCCACATACAACAAATGATAATGATTAAGAGGGAATGCCTAGGTCGGGTAGAGGAAAAAACAATAATTGAGTAAAATGAAAAATGAAAAATAGATAATGTTACCTTACGCATGAAATCCTTGTCGATGCCACAAAATTTGATTGATGGATGTTTTGATTACTTGATAGACTTGCAAGAGGTTAGCCCAGAAAAAATAATACTATTGTGGCTAGCATGTAAAGGATAACTCATACATGTTCCTAAAAATGGAATGATTTCTCATAATAGCTCCTTTTTCATAATGTTGTGAATATGATGTCATTTAATTGCAATCCTAAACATATTTGATGTATCTCCTAAGTCCTTGGAAAGTGTTCCCCAAACACTAGGATAAGAAAGAGATTAAATTCAAATGACATGAACATGTAAATTAGCCTTTGTGATTATTCCTAAATGATAGGAACATGTGGGGACTTCTAAGAAGAGCTTCTACAAAATAGGAGAACATGAGGTGCCCACATGGAAGGTGGAACTCACCTTGCTTAAGTTAACTGTTTGGAGGATTGATAACACTTTAGTAATGCATGTAAAGAACATAAAAATTAGGGATTGATATTTACATGAGTGGAGTTTAGTTCAATTCAGTATTAGTTCAGTTTAATTCAGTTATGGTTTAGTTATATTCAGCTGCATGTAATTAGTTTGAGTTGAATGCTAGTTGACTTTTGTTGACTTGAGTTGCATGACAGATAATAGTTGGATACTTACAATTAAGTGGGGATGATCAATCAAGCATAATGTTTGCATGAATTGGTGGAGAGATATGTTTCAACTAACTAAGATTGCCTTGGACCCACCTTGGGCACCCAAGTTGGCATCTTTGAGTTAACACCTTTTACATGAGAAGATATTTACAAGGCTTAGTTAAGTAGGCCTATTCTTGAGCGCCAACTTTGAGGCGATTCTTGCAAGATATTTTCTTGACTAGAGTTCAGTTAAGTGTTCAGTTTGGGGTGCCTAAATTGAGAAAGACTTTGGTTTGAACTAAAATTATAGTGTGGAACTCTACTTGCACAATCTAGGCATAGATTTTTGTGAGGATCTTTATGCTCTTGTTTTGTATAGCTCTTAGGAGTTTACAATGCTCATATTTGTCTATTAATTGAAGAAAGTGCATCAAAGTTTGTAGTAGGTTCGTAGGTTGAGCTTGTGCATGTGTGAGGGTTTGAAGCATGACAAGGGATGTGTGGATTCATGCTTGATCACATCGATTGCATGGATAGCTTGTAATTGCAACAAGTGTATGAGAGTTTTATGAGAATTTATTGCAAATTGTGAAGAAGGATTGTTGAAGGCAAGGAATCATATCAATCAAGGATTGATATAATATTATTGTAATATTGTTCTAAGGTTAAATAATACAAGCATTATTGATTCTAGTGAAGTTTTTTTCCCAAAAGGGTTTCTCCATGTATATGTTGTGTCACTTCTATCTTCTTGTCTAATTCTTCTACAATCTTCCATCTCTTTCTATAATTGGAAAAATTGATCTAAACAAATAATCATACACAAAGAATTGTAACAAAAAACACTTAAAATGAAATCTACAGTCTCATAGGTTTTGAAGTTTTAAGCGACAATATTACCTTCATTTTCAACATTTGCTAGGATTTCAAATGATGAAAAATATTTATATTTATATGCATTTTTAATTCCTATAAAATTAATTATCAAAAGCTAACAAATGAAATTGGATTTTGAAATATTAAAATATTATTAATGACATATTTAAAATTGAGCTAAAATAGGCTAGACAAGGTCGATACTGCCCTTACCCAAGTGTTTACCCCAAACTTGTTGAGATGTTGAGGAATTGAATATACTTTCATAATCTAGCTCTAAAACCATTAAATTATTAATATAATTAATGTTGTAGGAAAAATAGGGTGTCCAAGTAGTGTTGAATTGTCATGGGTGACAATTTACAATACTAAATTTATCCCCCACTTTAATGAGAGTATGATCTTACATTCATACTCACACTAAAGGAACTGTTATCTATCCAAATTTACACCCTTTCCAAGTTGTTGAAACTTAAGAAAATTTGGAGCAACATGGGACTAATTTCAGGCTATGGGTATCCTATTATGAAAGTAGACCTCTAGATTATAGGTTGGCTCCCCTTTTGGTGTCACCTAGACTACTGCTTGTTGGGAAAAAGGGAGAAAGAAACATGAAAAAAAAAACTAAACCCCTATGGTGATGCACCTAATTTGATTTCTCAAACCTATATAGCTGCTTTAACACACAATTTCATCAAAAGCTCAACTTAACTTAACACAACTCAGATACTTTAACATATCAATGCATAAGTGTTTTGTAAGCAGGCTTGGTTCACTTGTCACTTTGAAGGGAAAAAATTCTCCACAACTAAAATAACTATTGAACTAGTGCATAGCTTACAACTTGTAAAACATATGTTTACTTTTCCCAAAGGTGATAAAAAAGATAAACATTTAAGGAATTATCAAAATTCAAAATAACATTCATCAATCAAACACTGCACACTATTAAACAACTTCTAAGAATGTAAAACACTAAATTTCATTACTAAAAATGATGTTACATACAGTTGTACATGTCTGATACTAAGCCATAATGCAGTCTGCTGCTTGAAAAAAGATCCAAAGTAAGCTACAATGCCTATAGAAAGAAATAAATAACTCCCAAAAAACCTTAGTTTGAAGATACCTAAGCAATTTTGAAACAACTGCTTCACACATGTCCTTCTAGAAGCTTTGGTTGGATGCAATAGAAAGGCCAAAAAAGAAGCTTCTAAAACTCCTCCAAAATGCTCCAAAGTGAATAAAAGTCCAGCTTTGACCCAACCATACCAAAAGCATGACAAAAATTCCTCCAAAATGGTCTCATCCCCTCCAAAACAGTTAAAGATGACCCACACACCTTTAGTGTGTTTGCAAAGCACATGACTCAACTAAACCTCCTTTGACTAAATCTTAAGAGCACATGCTCTATCAGCACATGTTTTTATATTTTGCATTAAAATTAACACTTTGACTAAGTGATTTATAATTATGTCAATTAATTTTTTTACATTTTGGTTTGATGCAAAATTTAACATTAACATCCTTGTGCGTTGAAACAAAAAAAAAAAGCATAAGGCCAAGATTCGGTCTATATGGGAGACTACAAAATTGAAAAAAAAGCATAAGGCCAAGATTCGGTCTATATGGGAGACAATGCAAAATTGACTAAGTCCTAAGGGACTCCTATGCATGAACTTACTATGGGTATTTAATTTCATATTGAAAACATTTAAAATAAAAGGTAAAATACCTTTTACTTGGTTGGAATGTTAGGGTAGAAACCCTAAAATAAAAGTAATGCAAAAATTGTAAAGCATTTCATTTGCAACATAGAGCTTTTTGGAAGCTCTACCGGCCGACATAGGGCTTCTTCTGTGGAGACTTTTGGATGGTTCTA
Source organism: Sequoia sempervirens (assembly GCA_007258455.2). Classification (NCBI taxonomy): domain Eukaryota; kingdom Viridiplantae; phylum Streptophyta; class Pinopsida; order Cupressales; family Cupressaceae; genus Sequoia; species Sequoia sempervirens. The sequence continues at coordinate 130,956 of VDFB02294108.1, forward strand.
CTGAAACTTACATGGTGGATTCTAAGCAGAGCTTCTTGCAAGAAAGCGACAAGAAAGGCTTGATAAGCTTCTTGTTCATCACTTAATTTTCTTTTTCCCTCAAAACTTTGGCCCTATAGGGTTAAAAGATGATGAATCATTTTGTTTCCCTAGACATGCTTGATCCTTTGATTGGTTTTTGTGGATAAGAAAGCTCCTCTTGAGCCCTATTATGTAAAACCAATGAAGGTTCCTTTGAAGTTTATGTATAAAACGTGCTCTAACTCGAGTTCAAATGTTGAAATATGATAAAAAAAATTGCTTTTGTGCATTTCTTCATGACTGTGGCTCATATAATATTTTGAATTTCACATTATCATTTCAAAAGAAAAGATAAAAATGCTTCCTTGTTTCCTGTAGAAAATGTTCATTTTGAGCTCTGCTATGCACACTTTCTTTTATTTTGGAAAATGGCCATAGATTATCCTAGGGTTTCATTTGTCTTGAATGAAGAGAATTTAATCATCCTTTGTGTAGACACGTCAAACTAACATTATGCATATTCATCCACTTATTGAATTGATCAAATGCAACAAATACATTCATCAGGTAAATTGGGTCAATCCAAAGGTTTATACAAATAATACCATTTCATCTCTCATAAATCATTCAACCTTCATCTTGCATCATGCATAATCATATTCCATTCATCAAATAAATCAGGACTTTATTTAAACAAATCAAATATTTAAGTCATAAAATTCAAAACTCCCTAGAATCATCATCTATTTAATCTAACCCTGATTAAATACTAATCTCACCCACTTGCATTCTATAGATTTGGCCACTTGCACATGAAATTGCATTTAAGTGATTTATCAAAATCTTTATTTTCAACTTGGCATAAAGGGGGAATATTCTCCAAGTTTGAATCTCCCCCCAAGTGGACATGTACACCCAACAGAGCATTTATGAAGCCTTACATGTCTCTTACATTTCCCCTTCCAAGGTCAAACTCAGCATTCATTGCAAATTTGAATTCAAAATTTCCCCCTCTTGGGCACACTTCCCAAATCTTGCACATGCTTCAACCAATCACCACTTGACAAATGTACTTCTTTCATTTGTCTAATCTTAGTCCCACATTGGTCTCTCTTCAACACTTAACATTTTGAAAATCTATAAAATAGAGGTTTCATCTCTTATCAAATCCTTCACCATCTCTCCACAATCACTCATGCAAAGTCACTCTCCATTAGAGAACTGATTTTGTTCATCATCACTCCACCATCTTCATCGCATTTTCATCTTAAGCTTTGATGAAGGATTGGGAAAGGGTCACTAGCACATGTGACACCAATCCACTATGGAATAAAGTTTTGACTATGCTTTTATATGCTTACATTTGATTATCTTTGTTTATCTAATTTGCATGTTTCATCATAGTCAAGTATTTCATAGGGATTTTAAATCTAATGTTTTGCAAAGGACTAACATGATGATATTATGTTAAAATTATTAATCATTTGTAGATTTGATGTCCACACTTTGATTTGAGGATAGTCATCATTATGCTCTTGTATATTTTCAGTGATGAATAAAATAGTGGTACTTTCCATTGTATAAAATAGTGATTTTAAACTTGAATCTCACTACATGCTTCTGACATGATTTGAAACCCTTTTCATCCTGCATATCATTGCCTCACCTAATGTATGCAATAATTAAACAAGGATACACCAGTCTCATGAATTCCATCTTAATTGATAGTTGGGAAAAATGTCCCAAATTGGAAAACATAGCCTCAACACCTATGATGCACAGTACCACACCTCTGAATGACACCCATCCTATTACTACATTTGAGATAATAATCAAACATATAACACGAAATGGTCACCAGTCACCCTAATGACTCTATGGCCCCTCCAAAATAAACTTGATGATTGCCTTGATTAACAGTGATGATGCAAAATTCATGTAAACACCATTATAGAAAGCTACCTAGGAAACATTATTACACAACTTGCAACAAAACTATCACCAATTTCACATTTTGACCTTGTCAATATCCTTTCTTCTTTCACTTGAGAAATTTGATAGACCCACCCCCATGTCTTCACTTTTTAGGTGAAGCAGATCTAGTCGCTTCACATCATAGTCTTTTGGAGATGCATTTCTAGAATAATCTAGATTTTTTTCAATGAGTTTATGATAGAGTTCAAATCATGACAAGGAATGTACTCAATGTAATTAGGGGGGGAAAAAGTCATTCCTCTTTTAGGTATTTTTGGCATGTCAACCCTAAAGTAAGATTCACCTTGTTAGTTAGCCACTTCTTACCTAATGTGATTGAGGAACCTTGCATATAGATAACCTTCTTTATTCCAAATAATGTGTCGACATAGAAACGAGCAATCACCAATGTAAAAGCTAATAAAAATAGCTTCCCTAATTGTATATTTAATATGTAGAAAGAGCATAGGCCATTTTTATATTGAACTGCTCACAAGATATATCAATTAGTTGGTCAGAAAGAAGCCCGTCAAAGATAAATATAGTCTCCTTTGCATAAGCTTAATCTTGTTTGATAAGTTTGGAATATATGTGTAAATGATCCCTTAGTGACTATCTTTCATATGACTATACCTCTTTTGAGGTTACTTCCTTTTGTTCTTCATGATGTGTTTGCACCTTTACATGAAGTGGCCATGCTTCTATATGTTTCACTTCTATTCTTTACTCTTTAAGGTTGAAAAATCATCCTTAATCCTCTTTAGTGATTCAATGTTGGTTGTCCTCTGCTTTGTCATATGCATGATTGATATCTCTACAAGGATCGCTACCTTTCATGAAAATAATTTTCCCTTGGATGAAATGTTTGTCATTCACGTTGTTTGGTTGTAAAAGCAATCGTCTTCAAGATAGTTCTTCCTCATATTTAACACAAGCCAAAACATCAATTCTTGGTAATTCTTTTGAGGTTTTGGAACCCCAAAACTTGCTACTACTTTACCTTTACAAGTGATTTACCTTTTTGGTTATTGATGAACAAGGAAATAAATCTAGCTATCCATCATTAAGTTTTTGAAGTGGTTGCCTCCCCATCATGGAAACTTCTCCATGCAACTCCTTTTAGAACCACAAAGGTGTCAACTGGCAAGGTTTTCTCACTTAGAGTTGAACCTTGCTAAGGCAACAAAGGCACTAAATTTATCACTACTTCTACACCCTACAATTCTAAGACTATCATGTTGATGTAATAGGTATTATATAGAAAAAGACAAAACACCATTCACCATTGCTCCACTTGGCAACTTGCTATTGAGGTTACCTTTTGACTTCTTGAACTAAATGTTTTCCATTTATGACAGTGATGAATACTTATATCAATGAGATCAAATGGTTGTCTGTATTTTGTCACTATCTTTATTCTCATGAGAATGTCTACCATTCAATTTGTGACCTTTATACTCTCTTGGTAAGATAAAGTATGCTTTTTCTACTTCTCAAAGATGGGTTGTTGGGACTGGGCTCAAAACTTGAGTTGCTTCTATATTAGCCAAAACTATGCACATCAAAGCTTTTTTTCCATACATATGACTATCCACTACAAAACATGCCTTCATAAAATGTTGTTTTCTACAATATAACTCACTTTCTAGCCTTTTCTTATTGAGCTTTAATGCATACTCAATGCATTATCCTCCACAATTTGGGAGATCATTGAATCTTGTCAAAATGCATTATTTATCTCCATCAGTGCATATCAAACTATTCTCCTAACATAGAATAGAAATTGCTTTTGTGTGTTACTTTTGCTTTGTCCACTGAAAAAGTGTTGCATCTTCTCCTATCATGACAATGTGATCGATTTCTATGGTGATGATGTACTTGTACTCATGGTGTATTCCAGAAGAAGCTTAGTTACATATGACTTATCATTAAGGTCATTGTATTTTTATAAGCTTATAGCTTCTTCACCGTCCCATGAATGCTTCTTTAGCATTGTCAAGTAACACTTAAAAATTGCCATTTGTTGCCCCATCTATGATGATTGTACTTATTCCTTGTATCCAAGACCACTGCCACTTGAAAGGAGTACATTTTTTGTCTTTTGATGCATGAATGCTGATTGTTATTCCTCTTTGTCTCCAACAAATCACTTGACAATGGTGTTTGTTGTAATCTCTTATATCTGTCTTACATGAACTTCAAGCTATCCCTGTTTACTCCTATAGAAGTCTATGATGATCCCTCTTTCTGAGTTGTTTGTTTATTATCTCTCTAATGCAATGCTACTATTTATTAATGGATACATAATTGAACTTCATGCATCTATTTCATCATTATCACATAACTCATGTTTCTTGGGAAGAGACAAATTATTGTCCTCCTCTTTTAAATGTAATGATTGCCCCTTGAAAATGATGACAATGAAATTCAACTCACATCATTATCAAAATGGACTTTGGATCCACTTAAGAATATTCAAAGACATATCCAATAGATTAAGATTTCCAAACAGCCTATTGTTTGATTCATTGTGAAAGAAGAAGAGTAACCTTCTCAATAATTTACACTATTTTGCTGCATCTCTTGAATCTAATAATGAAATTTGATCAAATGGTATGATTCCATATTGATTTAATGCATCAAGAATAGGTTTATCATTTATTTGATCAAGTTGCTCAATTTCCTATCCCTCCTAAAACACAAGAGGGTAGCATGATGGGCTCAACCCTCATGGGAGGCACATTTTACTCCACATGTTGTAATTAGTTGAATCAAAATAGTAACAAAAATTTCCTATATTTGCAAAAGGAGAAAACATGTTAGATAAACAAAGCATATGATAGGTGTGTTTGATTACTCTTTTTGTTTTCTTGGACACCTATGGTATGTTGTCTATTTTAATGCTTATGGAAATAAGATTATATGTTTATGGATGTTTTACACATATTCTAATTAGCGACCTTTCATTGCTCTAACAACACTCTTTTTTACATATGCAGGGAACCTAGGAACAAAAGGAGAGCGTAAAATAGAATAGGACAATTGGGGAAGACTGAGGATGATTCAAGACAAGGCCAACTAGATTCGTCATTTTAGGCAATGATGGGTCCCTCTTCATTTTATGTGCATTTCCCTTTTTATCTATAAAGGTGTAGTCTTTTCTTCATAAGCATTAGAATAGTCAGTCCCTCGCTCAACTTGTGAGGGACATTATACACTTATGATCATCAATAAATATTACATTTTCAATACATGTTGGCTCTCTTTCTTATTGTATACAATTGGAAAGCTATAATAATGCAATCTTTTGACAATCTCTTTTATGCACATGGATGAAATTTAGCATAAAGTGATATGTATCTTTTAATGCTTAAATGCAAACACAATCATAAGTCTACTTGATTTAGCTGGAAGCAAAATCAGGTAACGGGAATAAATACTTTCATCAAAATTTTGAAAAGACAAGATGACACCAAGTTGAGAGGTGTACAAGCCCCCAACTTAGGATCTTATCAATCCACAATGTTAAGATACTCATAAAGAAAAATTATCACATGCAAGAGACAAGGCCAAATAGAGTAATCAGTGGAGTACACAAAAGAATACATAAATCATACATAAAAAAAACATGATGCATACAAATAATACACAAAGAAAATGTGTGAATTACATAGAGAAAATACATCAAATTGAATATACGAAGCTCAAACATGCAAAAATACCTAAGGAAAACATAATACACACATAAATAAAATATAACACTCACGTAGAATATAAAATAACAAATGGTAGTAAACAAAAACTAAAGATTCAAGTCAGAAAAGTAAAAAGACCTCAATATGTAAGGTTGTCTCAATTACCAAACATCGTCCACCAAATATACAACATACACATCTATAAATACTAAATTGATGAGCTACATAGATCTATTGGCTAGTTATGCCAGGTGTCTATGGAATATAATGGGTTTCACAAGGCTATCAAGCTGTGTTATGTTATTTGACTCATGAAACATATGGTTCCACTAGTAATCAAGTTGTGTTATACTAGGTGGCCATGTAAAAATGTTCAAGTTCATACACTAGAAATTTTCGCTATGCTAAATCCATGGAATATTTTTCCAATCATAATTTAGGGAGTATATAAAAGTTTAACAGATCATTAACATCACGAGGGACAAATCAATGGTTAACTTCACAAGGGATGAATTGATAAATGTGCCTCAAGCAACATTATAAATAACACCCCCACCAAAGGGGTATGTTAAGAAGTCCAATCTCATAAGATTCCAATGAAATAGATAGGGTTATATTCCCCCCTTAAAATGTCAATATGCTTGCTATGTTGATATTTTAAGGAAAAAAATAAGGAGCAAGAGGGGATCCTCAAGAAGGATGCACACCTCCAAAACTAGTTGCACTTGCCCCCCATGTGTAAAGGCAAGGAGAACCATGCTGGAAACTATAGAAAGATTAGCAAGTTATATGAGAGCCATATCCACACCAAGTTTATTTAAAAGGTCAATGCCAAAAAAATTAAGACTTTATCCATCATCTATGAGAGTATGTCTAACCCTAGTTTTATCGCTGACAACATATATCATTAGAGCCTCATGTTTCTTTTGAATTTCACAAGGAGGTAATTCAAGTTGATGGAATGTGATATCCAATTTTGTTTCCTTCATATTATCTAACAAGGTTGTGACATCATTCAATTTAATAGAAGGTGGTACAACAATATTCTACAAAGCCTCTTGGAGCATACCATGGTAGGTAGGTGAAGTTTGAATCAAATCTCAAAGAGAGGTCTTGGTTGGAGTATTATGAAGTTTCTCAACACGATCATACTCTTTACCACTATATTGAGGAAGATGAGGTGTGAGGAAAAGATATGGTTGAGGAAATGGAATGGACATTTTCATTTGTTTTGGTTTCTTGTTATTTTAAGTGTTATATGTGTGAGAAATTGCATAATAATCTAGTTATTGTGATGCACTTTTTTGTATATTATTATTTTGAATGAGTTGTTTTACAAATTTTAGGATATGACCAGGAGGGTTAGGTTGGTTTGAAGGAGGTCCTATAATGAAAGAAAGCATAGATTTATGCTTTAGAAAATGAGAAGGATAGATGATTAATTATGGTCTTACAATTTCAATTGAGTTGACTATCTATTGACAATCCTCTATCAATGGGGTATCAATGGTTGCATCCTCTTGCACCAAGATATCCTCACAAGTAGGAGAAATATTAAGAGAGGAACATACATGAGTATAAATTATTGCATCCTCTTGTATGACAATATATCCTCAAAAGTAGGAGAGATATTTGGAGAGGAATAAAAAATGAATACCAATGATTGTATCCTCTTGCACAAAGATATCCTCACAAGTAGGAAAGATATTGGGAGAGGGAAAAACATGAGTTTTATGATTACTTGAAGAATAAAAATTAGGTAAGATATTCTCATGTGTAGGAAAACTCTTGGTCGGTCAAAATCCAACCTATATCCCTTTTGACGGCTCTAGAAGTTTCAAGACCAACTATCAGAAACAAGAATTGAATCTGAACATAAATCACAAATATGGTTTTCCATAAAAAAAAATTGATGTCAAACTAACTAGATAGAGGCGTGGATTCCATAGAACAGAGATGCAAGATTTTACCAATTTAAAATTTTGGAAATCAACTATAGTGTCTAAGGATCTGATATTGCACAAATTCTAGTCTAAAAAGAAAATATTTTTTGGAAACATGCATGAAAGCCTAATTTTCTTGTGTTTAGAATGTTACACTATTTTGAGTAAGCCCAATTTTAAACTTTGTGAAAATTTTCATGTCATAAAACCCTTCAAAATTTATGTTTTGAAACCTTATGAGGTTAAGTTATATGTTAAAGCCCAACATGAATCTCAAAACTATGTCAGAGCTCAACGTAGTTATGAAAACCGCTCTAAATCTTAACAACAATTTTGAAGGAAAAAATAAAAGTGAATTTTTATTCATCAGTGAATTTTGGAAGTTTTCAAAGTTTTGTCGAAACCCAACAAGGTTGTGACAACCTTGCCATATCCCAGCACAGTTGTCACAACCATTAAAATTCTCGACAACCCCTTTGAAACTGAAAAAGAAAAGGTGAAAGGTTTTCAATATTCTTGTGTGGGTTCAAAACTAATTTTGGAGCCCGAAAGGGGTTTTGAAACCCTTTCTTTTCACGAACAGAGAATGTAGATTTGGGGGTATATAAAAGTGGTCATCAGGCATTTAGCAAGGTTCTCAAAACCTTGTGAGGGCTCAACAAGTAAAATATAACCTTTGTGCTCATGACGAAGTCAAAGGTGAATGTTTTAATCAACATTTTACATTGGTTACAAATCAATCTCGGAGCTCGAAGGAAGTTTGTGAACCTGTCCTTTTTTCTGATGGCAAGCATACACATTGTGATCACTCACAGAGATATCTTCTCATGGTATGCAATGGTTTCAGGATATATAATAAATATGTTCATTGAATTCAAAAAAAATCAACTCATGGAAAATTGCAGGTGTAAATCCAAACTTTGCATCCCTTGGTCATTCCTCTGTCTGCGACAATATGGAAGCTTTGAGCAGAGATATTTCCAGATGATTTTGAATAGGGAGAATGCTCTCATGAAATTAATGGCGGTGCTAGAGTATGAATCTTTTCTTTATGAAGTTCAACATAAAGAATTTATCATCAAAGAAAGTCAAAAATTCAATCACACAAATAGGCTCCTCTTTCTAGACAAATCTGCAACAGAGACAGGAAACAATAAAAGTGTAGCAGGTTCCATAATCCAGTCATTCACTCAACGATGACTTTACAAGCGTTCTCCTGTCAAAATGGTTCAAAGGTTCATTCCTTAATAATATTTTAACTCATTAATGAGTTATGATATGTGCATGAGAAGATTGAAAGATTATTTTACTTTTATAAATTTTCAAGAAACAGTTACGGGAACTGAAAGGTTTCCCTGGGTTATTTATCGTCACATTTCTAAGAGAGTGGGGTTCAGAGTTTTTGGAGAATGAAAATACGACGAAGGAAAAAGGAATGGAAATAGAATTGTCAATTTTGAGAAAGATTGGGAGTTTGTGTGCTTGCGAATTCTAAATATTTGGAATAAGAATCCATTATCGTCTGTGTGCTATAATCGATTTCCATATTATCATTCTTCTGTGTGAGCGTGGTAATTAGTTTTGAATCTTTAATTCTCTTAATTGATCAACTTTGTTAAGGAAATATTTAAGGAAGGTGCATCTTACTGGTCTATGAATCAGATGTGTGTTAATGTGTATTGGTCATTTTCCTTCATTTCATACATAATCTTAATTTTTGTAGATATCCACTAATCTTAATTTCTCAAAAGATATCCACTAATCTTAATTTTTCAAAAGATATTTCTCTTTTTGGTTCGATCTCTAAAACTCAATAATTGTTGCAAGCATCATTATTTCCTAATTGTATAATATCTATGTATGTGTATATTTCATTATATGTAAGTGAATTTATACTTAATACTTCCCTTGTCATTGATTATTATTCTCCTTCCTTATCTATTGTTCAATTAGTTGTTGATTGTGTCCATAATGACTACTTTCCTAAAAGTATATTTATATTTGAAAATACTCCATGATGATCCCTTTGACATATTTTAATATTCCTCTTACACCACTCCTCCATGCCTCTTTGTTGAGTGGATGTGATATCTCCCAAGGGAGATGTCTCTTCAAAACTCAGCGTTGCCCCTTTAATCAGTGAACCATCAATGTTGTTTAAGACTCGATTGCTATGATATATTAAATTGTTGTCTTGAATCACTATTTCTTAGTTTATAATGAATCACTACCTTTTTGGGACTTTCTTTATTTCCAAGTCAACATCTTTTGTCTTTTTGGGAGTGTTCTGAATAATGGGATTCCTTGTACAAGCCAATTTGAGTGAAGGATCTAGGTGTGCCATAGAAAAAATGGCCCCTTGTCATTTTCGTGGTCTTTTAGGCCTTTCTTCACGATGTTTGGTCTATTTTTATTTGATTTATTGTTGCAATGTGGCTTGAACATGTACATTTAGGACCTTAAAATTCAAATTATGACATCTTGTGAAGGTTTTGTGAAGTGTTGTAAAACATTTCTACACTTTTCTAGACTCTATTCATTACAACTCACTTAAAAATCGCCTTCTCATCACATATCAAGTCCTATTTTGAAGTGTTGTAAAGTCTTGTAACAAGATTTCATGCTTTTCTAGGCATAATTTCACTATTTACACCTTTCTTATGCTTTATTTGACCTCTTTATGCCCTTATAAGGCTTAATTAAGTGCATTTTTTAATATAAACCCAAATAACATTAAATGTGACTTAATTCCTGACACACATTTTCAAGCCTAACATGGGACCCATTCACTATGGGTGGTGAATGAGTCCCTCTTGGCTCTAAATTCAAAATATTTCAAATTTCCTTTCGGATTTTTATTCAAAATGACTTGATGTCAGCCTATGATGAGGTATCAATGGGTTACTAAGGCACAAGAATGAATAAATAAGTGTTTTTATCCTTGTTTTACATCTCCTATAATCTTCTAACTCATTCAATCATTCAACTAGCATTTGAGCACTTTGCATCCTATAATCAAGCGTCAATCAAGCATTCAAGAGTTGCCATTGACATATCTTCATATTTTCTTCAACAAGGGTTTGGTAAGTTGATAGCATTTTCATGTTATTTTTTATCATTCTCCTTCATTTCATTATTTCATCAAGGGTTTGATTACCAAAGTGGGATTTGACCAAGGAAAATCCCTATAACCTAACCCTTAACTATTTTTCCCCTTTTGCATGTGTGTTTGTAAACTTGTGTATGCATATTTGACAAGAATTTGGTTGTTGGAAAGTGGACAAGAAGTCAACAAAGTGTTTCAAGTCAACAACATCCTATTTCAATCTTGGAGAAGACATTCTATCTATTTTTTGCAAGTTTGAATTTAGAAACCTAACAAGCAGACAATCTCAGATCTAGTGCCACAAAATTTTCCCTTGATTTCTCAAAATTTTGGGAGAGGACTAATTCACCATCAATGGAGAATGAGTCCCACCTTAAGGCTAGAAATCTAGCTTTTGTTAGATTCTGGATCTAGACACTCAGAAACCTGTTCCTAACAGTTTTCATTAGAAGCAGGGCTAATTCACCATCAGTGGTGAATGAGTCTCACTCGTGATTTTATTTGATTTTAGATATCATTCAGAAGATTCTAGATTCCCCAATCTCTACCCAGGTGCACTTTGAATCAACCTCTTTCTATTTTTTTTATACTTGATCATTCATAGTTCATTGTTTACAAACATCATTATGTTTTCCAACATTGTATAATTCTTAGGTTTTACATATATAATTAGTCAATTAATTCATATAAATACACTTATATCATTTCCATTTAGTTCAAATAACATCATACATTACATAATTTGAGTGAACCTAGCTAGACTTTTGGCCCTACTTTCTCCTTTTAGGTGAAAAACCCTAGAAGTGCTAGAAGGGACAAGGGTGCCAAAAATCCATGGTTCATTTTGGTGAACCCACATATTGAACACTTTACATTTCTAATTTCAATTGCATCTTGCATCCTAGACTTCACTTGCATAAACATTCAATTAGGGTATTTTTTTGTTTTTGCATCTTAGGGATTCTTAACTTACATTAGCAAAAGACACATTTAGATTTCATTTTTGCATTATATATCATTGAAAAAATTGAACATCTACATCTGCATCCTTAATTGGAATCTAAAAAGCATTAAAATCACTTTAAATTTTCTAAAAAACATAAAAAATCTCATATTGGGACTCATTAGCCACCCTGGGTGAGTTAGTCCACCTGCATAGTTCATATTGCAATTTCAAAAAATTTCTGGGTATTTCCTACTGTGAACCATTTGAATCTATACCTTGCACAAACACAATAAACATGCAAACAATTAGATCAAACACAAGATTAGAAACCAATGATTCCTGAAGAAATCCATTTGAAATTTGCAAAAGATAAGAAATGAAAATGAAGAACACAAATGAAACAATTAAATCATATCTAATGCAAGCAAACTTCTTGATCTCGAGGGAGTTGGTGCAAATAGGTGTGGAGGATTTGCCCTTCCAACTCCTTGAATGTAAATGTTGGGACAAAGATGATTGATCCACTTGAGTAGCACTTTGAATGTATGTCTAAGTTTAAAATTTGCAAAAAAACCTAGCTATGATTCAATGATGGATGAGAATTGCTAAGCATTTTAGCATGGGTAACTTTGCTTGAGATGTGGATGATGAAATAGGGATATAAGCTCTTTTATTTATAGATTGATAAGTTGAAGGTGATGTCCAAATTTGATCAATTTGGGACAAAGATTCAACCAATGATATGGATGCCACTTGTCAACATGAGAGGATGAAGGTTGAGCAAATTTTGATCCATGCAGCTTGAAATTTGAATTTGATGAGATGACATGTTTAGGGGAGATGAAAAATGAGTTAAATGCCAAGTGGGAGACATGTAAGAGACAATGTAAGAGCTTTAAATGCTTTGTTGGATGGACAAGTCCTTTTGGGGGGAGATTTCAAATTTGAGGAATATTCCCACTTAGATGCCTTTTTGAATGAAAATAGATGATTTATAAATCAATTAAATGACGTGACCAGTACGCGGCACCCAGAGGACGGAGGGATAGGGATTAAATTAATCGTGACGGATTAATTTAAGGACATTTAGCTGATTTGGACAATCCTGATTTGAAGATTTTAGATTAATTTAAATCAAAAAGCAGAGGAATATGATAAGAGGCCAATTAAATAAAGATTTTGATTTATTTAATTAAAAGGATGGTGCGATTAAATCAACAAGGTTTTAATTTATTTAATTTAACAGATAGATTCTTAGAGATTTAATCAAATAAACTGACATTTAATTAAATAGGGATAATTAGATCAGATGAATTGATTTAATTAACAAGGGAAAGTGACTTAATTAGACAAAATAATTTATTTAATTAAGAGACGAATATTGATGAATTTAATCAGATAAGGGAATTTGATTAAACAGTTAGACTGAGGGATGATTTAGGAAGAAATGATGTTAGTAGATCAGAGTGTGATATCAATCTATATATTTTCAATGTCTACATTTTTCCCCTCTTTGAAGCAATGCACTTGTTGCATTGGTTCAAAGAATAATCTTGCCATGATCAAAATCAAAAAATTTCTCTAATTTTTCGAATGCCCCACTATTGCCCCAGCAAGAAGAATTATGTTGGTATACTGCCCCCTCGAGAGATCGAGCGAAGAGGTTTGATTTGAGGGTCAATCTCTTGAAAAAGAGGTTCAAGATCAATTCAACTCGAATATTTGATGTAGATAGATTTGATGATGTAGACAGTCATCAACCATGGGTAGTCTCATGCCTATTTGATATATTACACACACTTGATCCTGATTCGTACCATGACATTGACATTATTGATGATGATATGATTATGATGTTTATATGTAATGGATGATATGATGATGCATGGATGGTATGATGGATGCACATGATTTGATATGATGATGCTTTTATGATTATGCATATGGGTGATAGATGTATGGTTTATGAGATGGCTAGAATAACCAATCTATATTATGCAATGATGGGGATGAATGCATGTGGTATGATTAATGTTTTTGATATGGTATATGCATTATACAGTATGTTGATGGTTTGTGGATGCAAGATGGATGCAATGGTGATGATTTATGATTAACTGTCATGGTACCATGTTAGCGTGAAAAACAAGAGATAGAAGAAAACAAGAGATTCCAACAAGACATGAGATGATGATGATGATGATGATGATGATTACTTGCCAAGGAGTTGGGATTTTCAAAGGGTGAATTTCCTTATGTTTGATAATACACGTAGGCATGATGCATCAGGGTATAAAGAACCAAGATGGCGTTGTACCTAGTGCGATGGACTTTGACTCGACAAGTAGATAGGAGTATTCTTGTTCACACTTGACATACGAAACCTTAATAGGACGTACCTACCAAAGCAAGTATTCGCCAAGTTATTTTACAAGAACATCCAACAAGCACAGCAGACAAAAGAATAATGATCGTTGCCCCATTCCTATTTCTCTAAATCCTCTGTTCGGACATCATCGAGAGGTCCTTGGAATGAGCACAATGAGATAAATCAAACAAGATAAAGTAAGTGAGCAAACAAACTAATGTTCTTCATACCGTTAGCCAAGAGAAACGATGTTTCGAAAGATGGGAGCCAAAACTTATTGCCAAAAGATAATGTCCATTGTCGGAACGGATCCTAGGACATGTTAATGACATGTCGTTTTGTTTACCCAAAGTGGTTGGTTTGATAAAAGTGCCCCTTGTTGGAACGGATCCTAGGACATGCTTTTATCAAACAATGATGAAATTGATTTATGATTTATATGCTATTGATAAGAAAAGAGTTGACCAACTTGCTTGCTGACTGACCTATACTTGAGATTTTGACAGTTTAGGTTTTCACATTTGACTGCTAGACTTGTTTCCGACTGTTTTACCAAAGGTTGAGGGTGATGACAATTTATCATGGATGATTGATTATTGCGTGTAAGTGAGATGAGGTGGATGGATTTATTTTTTTTTCAAATATTTGGATGTTTTTGGAGTTTTGCAATGTTTTGAGGTTGTTTTTGGTATTTTTGAGATTTTCAAATGTTTTGATTTTCAATTTTCCAATGTTTTGAGATTTTATGAGATTTTGACCTAGATACTAACCTAAAGACCTATCCTAGGGGCCTCGGGGGCTGATCCACAGATTAGCCTTGCCTACGTTATACACGCAGAGACCATGTAGTTCGACTGACAACTTGACCAATTTACAAATGATGATATACATGATGAGATGTCAGTTTATTATGATGGACTCCTATAGGACTGACCTAAATGTCTCGGGGGATAATCAAAGATCAACCTTGCCTATGTTTAAGCTCAGAGACGACGTAGTTCGACAGGACGACTCTGTTTTTGACTTTTTGAATGACTTTTTGACCTATTTTTGGATTTTGATATGTTTTGAATGTTTTTGGATTTTATGATTTTTTGATGTTTTTGGATTTTCTAATTTTTTGATGTTTTTGCATTTTTGGATTTGAGGATTTTAAGATCATACACGAATCTGATCCGATGAGAATGTGCCCCCAGCGTGAAGTGATAGACTAGTCCAATATAGGTAGGACAAACTGACCTTTTAAGTGGGCCAAGTAGCTCTAGGAGGAATCATGACACAAACGCAAGACCAAGCTATGGTGCAGATGCGGATGGAAGGGTGAAATGCGATGATATGTGATGGGTGAGTGAATGATGCAAAGCAAGTCACAGAGACCAACATGGATGGAGAGTGCTTATTTACACAAGGTGCCTGTTTGCCAGGTTTTCACCAAGGTACTCGCCCAAAGTGCCACCGAAGTGGTTTTCACTAGAGGAAAATTTTTTTCTCTTTACTGTTTTCTTGATTTTTTGATTTTTTTGTTGTCACCAAGACGCCTGTTTGCCAGGTTTTTGCCGAAGTAACCATTTTTTCAGGAATTTTTATGATTTTATTTTTTATTTTTTTTGGTTCTATACCTTGAAAGATTTAGGCATAAAACTTTTTGAGATGGGAGCTATTCATTGGCTCCTGTAGGGGTTCCCCTTCGGGTGTTGATAACTGATATGCCCCTGATTTGTAGCTTGCTGTGATGACAAAGGGTCCCAACCAGTTGGGTTCAAACTTGCCCTTGCCATTTGGGTTCAAGACATTTTTTTGATTCTCTTTTAGCACCAATTCTCTGACCTGGAAAGTTCTACTTCTGATTTTCTTGTTGTAGCTCCTTTTGAGTCTATTCTGATACACTTGAAGATGGTTTAAAGCATCTAGATGTCGCTCATCCAATAGTTCTAGCTTGTTTAGTCTTGAAACTCGATACTCCTCATCCATGATGAGGTTTTGCAATGATACTCTGAGGGATGGTAGCTCGATCTCAATGGGCAAGATGGCCTTTGATTCGTAGACCAAGGAAAATGGTGTGGCACCAGTGGGTGTGCAGATGCTGGTTCGATAAGCCCAAAGGGTAGGATTAAGCTGCAAATGCCAGTCACAACCTGCATCATTGACTGTTTTCTTAAGGATTTTGAGGATGGTTTTATTTGTAGCTTCTACTTGGCCATTGCCTTGGGGATAGTACGGGGTGGAAAAGCGATGTTGGATTTTGAATTTATCACATATGTCACAGACTTCCTAATTTTTGAATGGTGTCCCATTATCTGAGATGATGGCTTATGGAACACCATAGCGGCATATGAGATAGTTCAGGATGAACTTTGAGATCTGCTTTCCTATTATGTAGTTCATAGGTATGGCTTCAACCCACTTGGTGAAGTACTCAGTTGCGGTTATAATGAATTTGTGGCCATTGGATGAGGTGGGTGTGATTTTCCCAATGAGATCGAGTCCCCATTGTGAAAAGGGACATGGTGTGATGATTGGATGAAGCTCTTGAGCTGGAGCATGGATGAGGTCCCTTTGTTGCTGACATTGTAGACACTTCTTGACGTATTCATGTGCCTCTCTGTCCATGGTAGGCCAGTAATACCCACTCCTCAGCAATTTCTTACACAAGGTCATGCCACTCGAATGAGAACCATAGATGTCGTTGTGCACCTCAATTAGGGCAGCCGAAGCCTCCTCAGGGTTAAGAAATCTTAGTAAGGTTCCTTCTATGCTTCTGCGATATAGGGTTTCTCCTAAAATGACAAAACGAGATGCTTTCTTGATAAAAGTTCGTCTAAGGCTTGAACGCAAATCGACAAGAATGATACCTATCCTAAGGTATGTGTAAATGTCTTCGTACCACTAATCGTTTGGACCAACGATTGCGCCCACAAATTCTAACTCTGGTACCTTGAATGCTGGTACGAGAAGATGCTCTACAAAGAAGTCATATTTTGGAACATTTTGAGGGATCTCTAAGAGTGATCCAATAGTTGCCATTGCGTCTGCTGCTCTGTTGTTGGTTCTTGGTACTTGCTCAAATATGATGTCAACAAAAGATTCCTTGAGATTTTCCACTAGCCTTTTGTATGGAGTTAGCTTATCATCCTTTGTTTGGTACTCATTGTTCACTTGATTTATGATAAGCTGTGAATCTCCATATACCTTCAATGCCATAATGTTCCACTGTACTGCTATCCTGAGACCTATAGTTAAAGCCTCGTATTCTGCAATGTTGTTGGTACAAGGGAATGCTAGTTTGTATGATCTTGGTATACAATCCCCTTGTGGAGTGATGAAGAAGATTCCAGCTCCTGACCCATGTTGTGTGTAGGATCCATCAAAGTATAGTTTCCAATGAGTAGCTATGTCAATGTTGAAAATGGATTCATCTGGAAATTCTGAAACAAGTGGGTTCTCCGCATAGATAGGTGCGTCTGCCAGTTGGTCTGCAATGACCTGTCCCTTGATTGCCTTACGCTCCACATACTCAATGTCATATTCTGATAATATCATTATCCACTTAGCCATTCTTCCTAGAAGCATTGCCTTTGAAAGAAGATACTTTAGGGGATCAATTTTAGCTATGAGTTTGATCTTGTGTGCCAACATGTACTGTCTGAATTTTTGGGATGCAAACACCACTGCTAGGCAAGCTTTTTCAATGAATGTATAGTTTAACTCATGGCCCACCATTGTACGGCTGATGTAGTAGATGGCTCTTTCTATTCCATTTTCATCATGTTGTGCTAGGAGAGCACCAAGGGCTGCTGCAGTTGCTGAGATATAAAGGATCAATGGATTGTTCTGAATTGGAGGTCTTAGTACTGGAGGTGTTAATAGATATTCCTTGATTTTTTTGAAGGCTTGTTCACATTTTTCATCCCATTTGTATGTTACCCCCGTGTGGAGTAAGTGAGAGTAAGGGATTTGTTTGTCTGCTAATTGTGCTATAAACCTGCGAATTGACTGAAGCATTCCTTGGAGACCTCTCAGTTGTTTCAATGTCCTAGGAGCTTCCATTTCAAGTATTGCTTTCACCTTTGCCGGATCAATCTCAATTCCTCTCATTGACACTATGTAGCCCAACAACTTTCCTGATTGTACACCAAAGACGCACTTCTTGGGATTCAAACGAACCTTGTATTCTTCTAGTCTATCAAAGATAGCACTCAAGACTGATATATGATCCTTCCTCTTTTTGGATTTGCCCAAGATGTCATCGAATAGTCCTCAACTTTTTTGTGGATCATGTCATGGAATATTAGTGTCATTTCCCTTTGATAGGTTGCTCCTGCATTCTTTAGGCCAAATGGCATCATGTTCCAGCAGTAGGTTCCCCATGGGCAAGTGAAAGCCATCTTGTGTTGATCTTCTTTTGCTATCATAATCTGGTTGTATCCTAAAAATCCGTCCATAAGTGATAGCATCTCATGCCTTGCTGTCATGTCTACTATCATGTCAATGTTGGGGAGTGGGAAATCATCCTTGGGACATGCTTTGTTCAAATCTCTGAAATCCGTAGAGATTCTTATGGCTCCGTTAGGCTTTGATATGGGTACCAAGTTCGATACCCATTCTGGATAATCAATTGGTCGAATGAATCCAACATCTAATAGCTTTTTGAGCTCCATTTTGACTAACAAAGAAATTTGAGGATGCATTTTGTGAAGCTTCTGTCTCACAGGTTTAGCTTCAGGATAGACTGCCAAGTGATGAACCACTACCTCTGGATCCAATCCTAGCATATCAGCATAGGTCCACGCAAAATTTATCTTCCTTTCCTTTAAGAAGGTAGCCAACTCCTCCTGTTCTTTGCATAATAATGACTCAGCGTAGAATGTAATATGAGGAGTTTCTTGTGTTCCCAGATTGATGGGGTTGCACTTTTCTGCTAGCATAGCTGACTTTTCTTGGTGTATAGCTGTAAGAGGAAGATTGAATCCCCCATCCTCAGGTGCCTCAGAGAGGTTTTCACCATTGGATGTGTCCTTTCTTTTTACTTTTTCAGAGTCAGAGAGTGCCACGAGGTGGTTTTCACTCAAGGACTTGGAGATTATTCTCAATTTTTTATTTTTGCGACTGAGGGATTCAATTGTTTCTCCATAGTATGCATGTGTATCTAGCTCTATGATAAAACCTACCTTATGATCCCCACATGGAATGCCATCCCTAAGTCCCATGAATTTTGAGAGCACCTCATTGTTTTCAAACATGTCAAGAATTGGTGGTCCTCATTGGTCGTAATCAATCAGTTGGGGATAGACTAATCGGATTTCATTGCTTTGGTTTTCAGACTCATAAGATAAGGTGCTAATCATAAGGATGTTAGTATCCTCAAACAACAAAGATAATCCTATTTCTGGTGACTCAGTTAAATCAGTGGGCATTCCTAAAGTCATGGAGTATTGTGGAGTAGTTACAGATTCCTGAGGAGGCATTCGGTTTCGTCTACCATGGGCACCTCGACCAAGTACAGTTAGTAGGAGTAGGATGACCAATTCCAAGATTTTTTATTTGCTTCTCAGGTATAATGGGTATTGCATGCCCGTTATTATCTTGGCCTAACCCTTGGTTCCGTTTATAGCCCATTGAGAACATCATCTTCATACCTTTGTTTCGTTCATCCATATGCAATTCAACTGCTGGTATATCATCTCGAAGAGGAGATGAGATGGGTCCCCCTCTAATGTTTCCTGACCAAGATCTCCTGCACTTGTGAAGGTGGGGTTTCATTCATAGGAGCCTTGATATGTTGAAGCTTCTTGTGATTGTGGTCATCCTCTTGATCTAGGAGATTGTGGTAGCTCTCCTACTACAAAAGAATTCTTAGGCATTGAATAGTTTCCACAACCATCATCTTGTATTATGACTTTGATATTAGAAAAGGCGGGGATGGCGGGGGTGGAGGGTGTCTCTGTCACAGAAGTGAGAGTGGCGGGATCCACGTAAGGTGTTGATGGGCCTTCATCGTTCTTGGGTACTTGCGGGATCTTGTAGTATTTTGCCTCTAGATTTTTGCAGTATGCAAATGGCTCAGGATCTCCATGGATAGTAACCTCTTGACCTTCATGTGTGAATTTCACACATTGATGAAAGGTTGAAGCTACAGGTTGCATTGCATGTATCCATGGTCGCCCTAGGAGAATATTGTATGGTAAATCAAGGTCCAAGACCTGACAGTTGGTTTGCATGATGGCGGGTCCAACCTGGATAGGAAGCTGAATGGTGCCTTGGGATACCCTTTCCTGGTCATCATATGCTCTTATTGTGATGCCTTTTTCTTTGTCAATTGAATCCTCTGAAATGTTCAAATTCTTTAGAAGCTTTAAGGAGCAAATATTTAAGCCTGCACCTCCATCCACCAAGACTCTCTTGAATTTCTTTTTATTTACGTACACCTCCAGATGAAGCACACAGTTGTGAGATGGTTGTGTGGGGAAGTCTTGTTCAGAAAATGTAAGAATGTTAGGTGTGGTGATACTTGCGACCATAGCTTGGAATTGTTTTGCATCTAGATCTGCGGGGACAGTAAATGACACCAAAGCTTCTTCTAGAATCTTTTTGTGTGCAGATGAGATTTTGAGTAACTCCATGATGGAGATATGTGCAAGGGTTCTTTTCAATTGATCCAAGACATTATAGCCACTAGGGTTAAACCTTGGATTGGATGTGACATTTCTACTTGGTTGGGATGGTGCTGCAATGGTAACCTTTCCACCTCTTGTGGTGACTCCACAATCGGCTTGGACCCCTTTGATGGTGATGACTCCACAAAACTCGTCTAAACAAGTGACAACACCCTCATATCTATGGTTGACATTTTTATAAGCCCCTTTTCCTTTGTCTTGATCTTTGTTTCCTTTGTTTCCATGATTCGGCATCGGACTCGTGTAAATCTTGAGATCTTTGTTTCCTGATGGTGCTTCCACATCTATGATTTTGTCATCTATTAGGTCTTGAATTAGATTTTTGAGCCCCATGCAGTTGTTTGTCGTGTGTCCCTTGAGTTTGTGGAAGTCACAAAGATAATTCTCATTATACCATGGTGGCTTGACTGATGGTTCTTGATAATTATTATGTGTAGGGACCGTTATCAATTTTTCATCTACCAATCTTTTCATGATTGCTTCAGCAGGTTCCCCAAGGAGTGTGTATTTTTATTTGGGGAAGAACTTGTTTCATTGTGGTCCTCCTTGATTATCAATGTTGTTTGTGTTTTGGTTATGGGATGGTTGGACCATAGTATTGACTTGTCGATTGCTTTGATTGGTATTTTGGTGGTGTTGTTGTTGGGATGGTGGATTGTTCTTTCATGGGGCACTAATGACAACTTTGGCATCAACGACACCATCATTGGTTACATTATGATTCTTTGCCCATGTTCGTGGTTTGTCATGATAACTAGATGATGAGCAGCCTTCTTGATATGATGAAGTTTCTCCCTGTGTGGTAAGGGATCGTTCGATATTGAGTGCCCTAGGGATCAACTGGTCGTAAGTGGTGATGTTTTGCACTTTGAGGTGAAAGGCCAAGGGCCCATCAAGATTCCCAATGATAGTTCCCACTTGTTGCTCTTCAGGCATGGACCACTTGCTTCGATTAGCTTTGGATCACCATCATTGTAAGAAAGCACCAAATGATTCATTTTTCCCTTGTTTGAGAGCTTATAATTCCTATAAGCTAACCTCCATGGGAGTGTTGAAGGAATAATTTTGTATGAAGGCATCTATGATTTCTTGGAATTTTTTGATTCCAGAAAGTTGAGAAAACCAATCAATAGCATTTCCAGCCAAGCTTCTTGGGAATAATCTCATCAAGTACGTTTCGTCGTAAGCCACCTCCATGCAATGTACTTGGAATTCCCTGATGTGATCTTCAAGGTTACCTGTTCCGCGATATTTGTCAAATTTAGGGATCTCAAACCCTTTTGGGAACGGTTTCATTTCTACGCTCCTATCAAATGGATAAGGGCATAGGTTTTTTTGTGGTTTTGGTGTCCTTCTTGATTGAAGATCAAGCACTTGTTGTGACAAAATTTTTATTTGTGTCGTGACATCCAATTGTGGATCAAGAGGTGGAATGAAGGTGTTCTGGGGGGGTGGAGTGGGTGTTTGAATGGGTGGAATGTTTACTTGTTGTGCCATGTATGCTTTCAACAACACTTGTTGTTGATCTTGTTGTTGTTGTGCTAATAGAGCTTGTTGTTGTGCTTTTTGTTATTGGTCCAACAATGCTTGTTGTTGGTTAGCTAGGGCTTGTTGTGCTGCTTCTTGTTGTTCTTGGTATTTCTCTAATGCTTGTTGATATGCGAGTTGTTGGGCTGCTTGTTGTTGTGCAAAGTACTATGCTTGTGCTTGCATTTGTGCTTGGGCATCTTGGGCATCTTTTGCAGCTTGAGCAACTTGTGCGGCTTGTGCGACTTGAGCAACTTGTGCAGCTTGAGCAGCTTGTGCGGCTTGTGTAGCTTGTGCAGCTTGAGCAGCTTGTGCGGCTTGTGCAGCTTGTGTAGCTTGAGCAGCTTGTGCCGCTTAAGCAGCTTGTGCCACTTGTTGTTGTTGTTGTAGCAATGTTTGAGCTTGATTTTGCTGTGAAGCTTGAGAAGCGTGCATGGCTATAGGCACTTGCTGAATTGTTTGATATAGTTGGAGCAATTGTTGGTATGCTTTGAATGCAGCATTGTAATGGATTACTTGGCTTGGTTGCAATGGTGGTGGTGGTGGGATCAGAATTGTGTTGGAAGTTTGAGATGCGCTTAGAGTGATGGTGGTGGTGGGAGGTTGCAATGTAAGGGGTGTGATGGGGGTAGTGGAAGTTTGAGGTATAGTGGATGTAGTGGTTGGAGTGAATGTGGTGATAGGTGCATTTGGGATGGGTGAAGTGATAGGAATGGTGGGACTAGGTGAAGTGGTAGGAATGGTAGAGATGAGCGAAATAGTGGGTCTTTGAGAGACCATATTTTGATTAGCTATCATGCATTGGTTTGATGTGGATGGTGTGTTTGAAAGATGTGATGTACCCCCTTGGTTGGATGAATTGATTTGGATGGGGTGATTTATGTTAGGGAAAGGTGGAAATTTAGGTAAAGGGGGGATCCCTAAACCAAAATATGGTGTTGACGTGGTGGGAGGTGTGAATGATTTGAAGGTGGAAAATTTTCTTGTGCAAATGAAGAGACAAATCCGTAGGGTCTCTCTATTTCAGATGAGCTTGCTTGTACCAAAGGTCTAGACACTTGCGTGTCAAGGGAAAATGATGAGGTGGTATGGTAAGGAACCTCAGATGTATCGATAAATCCAAGTGGGTTGTAAAGTGGATTTTGATGCGTGTTGAAGAGGGTATCATCCTCATTGATAGTAGGTTCTATGGTGGTAATGGAAGTGGTTGATTGTGGAAGGGTGTTTTGGTCATTTGGTACAAGAAGCTCATCCTCAATAGTGTTGAGAATTGATGGATTTATTTTAGCCATTGCGCGAAGAAACTTTTGTAGTTTTGGTTGTTTGAGCATCTCAAGAACTTCTTCCTCACTTAATTCTGTTGGTGTGATGTCTTCCACCAAGACCTCTTTTTGTGGATCGTGTGTAGTGATAGTGAGGTCTGGAAGTGGTGTGTTTTGGATTTCTGGAATGTTTTGGCTTAGATCACTTGTGGTTGATGTTTCTTGATTTAACTCCATGTTCCTCTTGTGTTGTGATCTTGTTTGAACCATAAAAGAGCAAACTAGGATGTGTAAAAGATCAAAGATGTGAAGATGAAAGGTGTATGATATATGGGTGAGAATGGAAGTTTTGAATTTGTATTGAAAATCTTGATGTGATGCTAGGTACTTTGGGTTTGCTTTGATTGATGTTTAGACTTTGAATTCTGTCTTTTGAATGTTGATGTTTGAGCAAGAGATATCCCCAAGATGTTTGGATGATGATCTAAAAAAGATAACTAATGCTCATAAAGGATAATTTGATTTAGGAGTGAGAATAGGATGTGTCTACTCACAAGCTAACCAAAAGATAATCCAAATTAGTGATGGGAGAAGGATGCATCTATCCACCATTAATTTGAACAAAGTGATAATTCAACTAAGCATGTGCAAAAGGATTCATTCACACACACTTGAGTTGAACAAGTTTGATGTTTGATGTTTGAAGAATTCAAAGTCTCATGTTTGAAAGGTTTTGATGTCTACCAAAGGAGCCTAGCATAGTTGTTTCAAGATTTTCTCAAAATGTTGGTGAGATGTTTATGGTTGTTGATGTTTTTGATGGATGAATGTTTGTTTTGATCTTAGAATGACCCTAGTTTAGACTTTTGTTTAACAAGACCAAGGTATTGAAGAACATGTTATGCCCTAAGCAAGGTATCCAATCCCTTGAAACAATCTTGGATTTTGTGTGTAGTAAAATGAATATAAAGTGGGGTTGTCTCTTGAAGCATGTCTATAGAAATTAGCCAACAACTTTTCTCTAAAATCATATAACCTTTTGAGTCTTTGTTGATGTTGTTTTGGGCTAAGTTTCTTTTTCTTGGTTTTTTGTATCTTGATCTTGTGAGAAATCATTGAAAAGACATGTGTGGGGCTCAATTGCTTATCTTTGCTTTTAATGACTTCTTTTTACCAAATACACTTTCTTGATTATGTTTCAAACTAAAGATGTCCTATGTCAAAATTCCTTTTCTTCCCACAAAGTGTTGTGTGGGAGTTCCAAGAAATTGAGGCAAAGGGATTTCCTAGGTTAACCCTAGTTAGAGCAAATGATGATATAAATTCAAGTGCTGAGAAACCTCTAAGGACATAATCCCAAGGGAAAGCAACAACACTTAAATTTGTCAAAAGGTATTTGCTCTATCAAAAGGGGTTTGAAATTTGCATGATCATGTTTAAGTGTTTGTTTTCCAATGTTTACGAACAAGCATGTGTTTTTGTAACCCAAAAGCATGTACAATCCTATGGATGTGATAGACAATGTTTGTTGAGTCCCCACTTGGACAAGTCCAGCTACGCCTACTTTTAGCGGATGGTTAGATGCTTGACCCCACTGGCTCCCCTCCACGACACTCACTTATACGAGGTAGCCAAGCACCAACACCCATGAAACTCCCATGGCATGCTTTCCATCTCTACTAAAAGCTATAAAATTGTGGGGCGGCTTCAGAATGACCGTTCTTACACCAACAAACAGATAGGATTTTGGCCTTTTCTAAACAAGGGTTTTAATAAGGACTTCCCGTTCATGGAGATTGACCCATATGGCAAGAGTCCCCTTTTAGATCCATCTTGTTGGAGCCAACTGCGTGATAATGGCGTTTAACCAATACCCACATTTATATCCCGGCTGGAAATACTCTTGGCTTTAGAGTGTTACCGGTTGAGTCGTTCCCTTGGGTGAGTACTTTTTCCCCAAGGTAGGCCCTCTAGGATAAACAAAAACAAATGAAGAACAATATTCGTAACTCGATCAATCCTTGTAGGCAACAAGGAGAGAGAATATACGCAACAAAGCCCCCACTCACACTCGCACAATAGTTTGTTCAATTTTAAGCCCAAATCGAAGTGTGGAGGTTATTGCTTTATCTCAACCCAAATTCATGGAAAAGACCTTTTTATTCTCAAGATCGCTATAAAGCACGAGAGAAGAGCATATGTCCTTTTCCAATGGCTTTAGTCTAAGTAAGCCTTCACAAATAAACAAAACTACACTTGTTCTTTTTAAACCCTCAAAGCAATGATGATTTCGTTTTAAAGCACCAAATGAAGTGTGAGAAATTGCCTTGTTCAATTGTTAATCCAATAAAACAAATCTAGTAAGTTGTGATCTTAAAGTTCATTTTAGCCTTTGCAAGAAATGAAAAAGGTTCTTTTTAAGCCCAATTGAAAACTAGTGTCCTAAGAAGGAGAATGATGACAAATTCTTTGAAGAAGTGTTAAAAAAACACTTAAGTGTTAAAAAACACTTTAATTAGATAAAATATCATCCCCATGCTCCTCTTTCTTTTGATTTTGATTTCCAACCTACAAAAGTGATCAAAATGTTAGATGAGATCAAAAGAAACAAAAGGATATAGGGGTTAGACAAACCATTTATTTTAAATGCAAATTTGAAAATTTTAACTAATTTATAGTTAAGAATCAATACACCATTGGATAGCTTGTAAAATTCTACCCTATTTAAAAAAAAAAAGCATCGAAAAAGACCTACGTATGACCAAGATATGGTCATTTTAAAATTGACTCTAAAAACACTAAAATAGTGATCATATGTGGATTAATGAATAGTGCTGTCAAAAAATAGCGAAATTTCATTAAAAAACGTGTTAGATTTGAGATATATGCCTCCTTCTAGCGCCAATATGTGAACCATTTGAATCTATACCTTGCACAAACGCAATAAACATGCAAACAATTAGATCAAACACAAGATTAGAAACCAATGATTCCTCAAGAAATCCATTTGAAATTTGCAAAAGATAAGAAATGAAAATGAAGAACACAAATGAAACAATTAAATCCTATCTAATGCAAGCAAACTTTTGATCTCTTGAGGGAGTTGGTGCAAATAGGTGTGTGGAGATTTGCCCTTTCCCAACTCCTTGAATGCAAATGTTGATTGAAGATGATTGATCCACTTGATGAAGACTTTGAATGTATGCTCCAAGCTTAAAATCTGCAAAGAAACCTAGCTATGATTCAATGAGATGGATGAGAATTGCTAAGTATTTTAGCATGGTAACTTTGTTTGAGATATGGATGATGAAATAAGGATATAAGCTCTTTATTTATAGATTGATAAGTTGAAGAGATGTCCAAATTTGATCAATGTGGGACAAAGATTCAACCAATGATATGATGCCACTTGTCAACATGTGAGAGGATGAAGGTTGAGCAAGTTTTGATCCATGTGCAAGTTTGAAATTTGAATTTGATGAGATGACATGTTTAGGGGGATGAAAAATGAGTTAAATGCCAAGTGGGAGACATGTAAGAGACAATGTAAGAGCTTTAAATGCTTTGTTGGATGGACAAGTCCTTTGGGGAGATTTCAAATTTGAGGAATATTCCCACTTAGATGCCTTTTTTGAATGAAAATAGGGAATTATTAAATCAAATAAATGATTTAATTGTGCAAGTTGCAAAATCTAGAGGATTTGAGTGATTAGGATTAAATTAATCAGTTTGATTAATTTAAGGGGATCTGATTTGACAATTTGATTTGATTTTAGGATTAATTTAAATCAAAAGAGGAATATGATGAGGATGCTAATTAAATAAAGATTTTGATTTATTTAATTAAAAGGGATGGTGCTAGATTAAATCAAATAAGGTTTTAATTTATTTAATTTAACAGATAGACTTTAGAGATTTAATCAAATAAATTGATTATTTAATTAAATAGGGATAATTAGATTAGATGAATTGATTTAATTAACAAGGGAAAGTGACTTAATTAGACAAAATATTTTATTTAATTAAGAGATGAATATTGATGAATTTAATCAGATAAGGGAATTTGATTAAACAGTTAGACTGAGGGATGATTTAGGAAGAAACGATGTTAGTAGATCAGAGTGTGATATCAATCTGTATATTTTCAATGTCTACACCTACATTTCTGTTTTATATAGTTTCTTTCTATTTTTCTTTCCATGATCTTTGTTTTCAGTCATTTCTTGCATCTTAATTTACTTGCATCATGGCATTTTCTTTTAATATGTTTTGGAATTCATTAAAATCCTATAGACATATCCAATTATGCCTTTGGTTGTGACCCTAATGACCTTGAGTTGCCTCGTGCTCCTTCAACTCCTCTTGATTGTCCTCCTTGTGATGTAGACATCATTGGAGAAGATGATTCTAGCATGAACAAGTTCTACAATGATTGCCTTGATAACCTAAAATCCAATGCAACCTTTTACCCATCCATGAAGCCACAAGATCTTCCTACTATTGCACCTCCTGATCATTTTTCATATTTACATCTTGAAACTCAAGTGGGACATAAGATCCCTCCATCAAGTGGACCTAGTCCCTCTCAATGAACACACCCTCAACCATTTTATGATCACATCACAAACACTCTAATAAACCTTGAAGAAACATATGGTAAAGGCTTTACTATCCTAAGTAAACAAGGTTGTGACACAACAACTGAACATGACATTCATCAACTTCTTGAACAAAAACCAATAGAATATTTAAACACCATAGGCTTAGGATATCAAGATCCTTCTCATCCTAATAGAGCTCCTTTTGAATATTGGAGACTTCGAGATGATGGTATAGTGATCTTTGATTCTCCTCCTAACTTAAACATTCTCCTTCTATGTGAACAACCATTACCTGATTCTAATGACAAGGATGCTAGGATTCTTATGGGTCCTCTTCCTCCTTCCATTCATGAAAAAGGAGAATCTAGCAAACAAAAATGACCTTACAAGTTGTAAAAACTCAAGTTTCCTACAGATCCTCCACCTGAATGTGAAAGGAGACTTCAATTTCTTTTAAGCAAAGGTCTTATACTCTTACCACCTATGAATAGGTTGATCATTCATCCTAAAAAATCTAACATACCATTTTGCAAATATCATCGTGTTCTTGGACATTGAACTGTAGAATTTTGAACATTGAATGACATATTAAACAAGTATCACTTCACTGATACTGAGTGCTTTCCCATTATCCCTTAACACAAAACTATTTTTATCATGCCATTGTTTCCGAATTTTTTATTCTCACTATTGCATGATCCTTTCCCATCACCCACCTCGGCTCATTCTTGCCTTACACTTTGTTGGGGGAAAGAAGTTGTTAGCCTTGTCCTTGTAATGCACTTGTCTTTATCTCTTAACTATGTTATTCCTTTTCCACTTAACTACTAAGCTTGAGAAACCATTAACCTAGTTAATGGTTGACTTACACTTACATTACTAGCCCCTTTCCATTTTTATTTTATGTGTGTATCTTGTTCCCCATATCGTGCATTTAATTTTTTCCCTCTCATCGTACACTTCTAATTGTAGCTCTATTCTTCTATATGTCGAGTGCATCTCCTTTTTTGCTTTGGTTTTGTGTTTTCCTTTTGGGGATGACGTAAAGTGTTGAGACACCCTATGTCTCTTCCATGTTGACCCAAATGGTCCCCTTTTTTTAATCTTTTCTTGTGTTTTCCTTTTGGGGATGACGCAAGGCATTGAGACTAGAATGTCTCCTTCATGTTAACCCAAAAGATTTTGATTTTGATTTTCCTTTCCCTTGTATTTTCCTTTTGGGAATGATGCAAAGCATTGAGACCTCAATGTCTCTTCCATCTTGACCCAAAATGTACTTCATTTTCCTTTTTTTTCACTATTTTTGTTTCATTCTTCTATTTCTATGTGCTTTGGGGAATGATGACAGTTCTGAGCTCTTTTACAAAACATTGAAGCAACAAACATATTGACCCCAAATCCATAGATCCCTTATGTGTTTGGTGTGTTCCTTTATGGGGGGACACTCCCTTTTTCTTTTGTTCTCTTTTTCATTTACATGACGTAGCCTAACTTAGAAACATATGACTTGGCATAGGGATTTCTGAGTTGGCTCTCATATATTTTTTTTCCTTTTTACATTTTCTTTCCTTTTCTACGTTAAAATAATTTCTCATAGAACAATGTGTAGCAATTCCTTTAAGTGGGGGGCATACATTACCATATTTCATTTTGCATTCTTGGTTCTTAGTGCAACCTTGTCACTTCATATGATGTGTTTGCTCACTTTGTGGATGGAATTGGGTGTGATGTCCTTCATAAGTGTGATCTATCTTAGCATATTACATTCCTCTTGGTGGCCTGATGCAACACACTACATCCCCTAAGTTATGAATATTTTATTCTTTGATTGGTCTTCTCTTGGAGACATTAGACACAATGTTCCTTATATGATAGAACTCGCATAAACTTAACGTAACTCCTTTGAACACTTTTACATTTTTTCATTTTACATTTTTTCCACCTTGCATAATGCAACTTGCATGCCTATGGTACCTTTCTCTTTGCTCATGAGTTCTAAGCATACAAAGCTTTGCTTGTCTCATGAAGCATGGACTAACATTTTCTCTTGTGGCACCTTGTTAAAGTTATCAGGAGGTATAACTTTAATATGGTTGAGTAGGAAGCCCATTCAGTGACATGACTTTCCCCATAGCCACCTTTGTTTTTGTGAGTACATACCAACTAGTGTATGTACTTCACCCTTTGGGGTCTTCTCACCTGATTGAATGCCATGAGTTATGTTGCCCCAGAGTGAGTATGCATTCTCTTTTTCAGACAATCAACCAAGATCTAATCCACAACTAGTTGGGTCTTCTCACCTGGCAGACCGCCATGAGTTCCATTGCCTCAGAGTGAGTATTCATTATCTTTTTTAGACAATCAGACTAGGTCTAATCCACAACTAGTTGGATAGATGATCAAAGATCAATTTAATTTCCCTTTCAACATGTGTCTTCCTTTGTTCTTATGTCTAGTTTTCCATGGTATCTTCATCTTTGGGGCTTGATCATCCCTCTTGAT
Organism: Sequoia sempervirens; assembly: GCA_007258455.2. Taxonomy (NCBI): domain Eukaryota; kingdom Viridiplantae; phylum Streptophyta; class Pinopsida; order Cupressales; family Cupressaceae; genus Sequoia; species Sequoia sempervirens. Next base: position 161,575 of record VDFB02294108.1, read on the forward strand.
CATTGTCATTCCATCTTGCTAACATAAGTGCATTGGGACATTTCTCTCAATATGCATGGCTACTTTAGTGTGAGTTTGAAGTAATTTCATCCTCTCACTAAAGTGGGGGCTAAATGTGCCATAGAAAAATGACCCCTTGTCATTTTCATGGTATTTTAGGCCTTTCTTCATGATGTTTGGTCTATTTTGCTTTGATTTATTGTTGCAATGTTGCTTCAACATGCACATTTAGGTCCTTAAATTTAAAATTTTGACATCTTGTGAAGGTGTTGTGAACTATTGTAAAACATTTATACACTTTTCTAGAACCTATTCATTACAATTCACTTAAAAATCCCCTTTTCATCACATATCAAGTCCTATTTTAAAGTGTTGTAAATTCTTGTAACAAGATTTCACACTTTTCTAGGCATAATTTCACTATTTGCACCTTTCTTATGTTTTTTTTGACCACTTTGATGAGCTTAAAATATGCTAATAATTTGGATGTTATGATAAACTTTTAATGTCTTTACTTTGGTTATTTCATGGCTGTTTAAATTTTGTTGAAACCTTTTATGGGGATATCCTGTAGAATAATACTTTCATATTCCTGTAGCTCATTGTGTTGACTTGATTGTATTTATTCCTCGTTAACTCCCTAAAATGGCTGGTATATCGTATATAGTTTTTGAATGATGAAGTAGATTTAAAATGTGTGATTAATGAATAGATATCGTGTATGTGTCATACGCCTTTTCTTTCGCATCTGTTACCTTTTGTTTCGCAGGTTATTGAAGAATGATCGAGTCAAGCGCAACCGATCTCGGCCTTACAGTAAAGTCCATTTCTTGCACAACTTCAAGGAAGCTCCGGCGAAGACTCTTTGACCGAAACTGTGGGAAAAATTTTTAATGACAGTCAATCTGGAAAGAGTGGAGCGCTAGATTTTCTCCAAATTGGGTTGAACACATAAATTCATTATGAAATCTGTTCCTTGATTCGAGGATATACTTTACTTCCACAACTTTCTTTGATAGGATTAGTTAGTTAGTTGCTCTCCTATTTATAAATAAAGTTCTCCTCCTACGCGAGGGACACACGAAGAGGAGAGGATAGATAGAATGGGTAAAAGATGATAGTTAGTAAGTTGGAAGCATAGTAATAGCAGATATCATGTAAGAGTCAGTATGATAATGAGAAACAGAATCTGTATGATCAAAGACAAAGTTTATTGTTAGTTTCCACATCAACAAAGCAATGTATACCATTTTATTTTCATGAATAAAGTTTGATGAAGTTCTGAGTTTAGCATCTATGTAATTAGTAGATGCTTGCTAAGGGGGCCCACTTAGTAAGTATCTATAGTTAGTTAGTTAGTTGTTATTTTCTATTGATCTTTAGTTAGCTTTCATCTTTGAAGTTTTCATACAAACTCAGTCTTATAGTGCTCCTACAGCATAGAGAGTTCATCCCTATGACTGTTCCTGCAGCATAAGGCCAGTTCAAAGTTTGTCTTTCAGTCGTAGTTGTTATGATTCCTATCATAGTTGAGTTAAATAATTTTGCATTAGCATTCTATGGCTTAGATAGAATTTCTTTCCAGTATTATTTCTACTAAGATTTGACCGAAACTAGTTCCTAGTGCATATATTTTGTCACGCCATTTAAAGTCTATGTCCCCTGGTTTGACAAGTAAAATGGACGTCTATAGAAAGATATAAGTCACCTGTTGGAATGTCCAATTCCCAAGAAAGGTTTTACTGTGATTTTCATATCCTTTTGAAGATCCGAGCCATTTTTGGCGCTGTTGCCGGGGATGGCGTCTAGCTAGGAGTCTGTTAGAAGTCATTTTCAACATTAGTTTAGTTTGTAAGTAAAAAATTTTCAAAATATTTCAATCCACTACTCATCGTATTGCATGCATAGAAGAAGAAGAGACACACTAGGAAGGTTTCTCCCTGAAAATTTGTTTATTGAACTACTATTTGACCCAACTGATAATGAACCTAAGGAAAATCCATTCGCTCTGTTATTCCAGCAACCAGACATGGCAAATAATCCACCTAATAATCCACCTCCTGCATTTGAGTTTCCCATTGTTCCCCGGCAAGATACCGACAATCTAAAAAACATTCCCTCTTTTTTGCTTCCAAAGTTTTATGGCTTGGTTACGAAGGATCCAGAAACTTTTTTGTTTGAATTTGATGTCCTCTGTCGCAGTTATGACTACAACACAAATGCTCATAAACTGAAGTTATTTCCTTCCACCTTGAAGGAAGGAGCTCTCAAGTGGTTCATGAGTCTGGGAAGAGGTGTTGTAGATAGTTGGGCCGCCATGCAGACGAAATTCCTTGAAAAGTATAAGGAATATTGTAAGAGTGCCAACAAAGGTGATGACATATTCTGAATTCAGCAGAAGGAGGATGAAAGTCTGAAAGATTATATTTCCAGGTTTTTGTTTTCACTAAAAAGGAACTCAAACCATACTCTCAACGAGGACTCTCAGAAACTACTCTTTCTAAGGGGAATCGGTGATGCCTGTATTGATGCCCTGGACCTGATGGGAGGAGGTGATATAACCCAACTGCCATGGTATGATATAAAGAAAATATGTCTTAACTACTCTCAAGCAATAGTTAAGAAAGGTCGAGGTCATCATGCTACAGTGGGGAAGTCTTCTTCTGGTGGAGTTTCCCGGACGGAGATAACAAATTTTCTATCTAATTTCAAGCGGGACATCATCAATAATGTGGCTACACAACTGGACACTATGCAAGCTTGGAAGAAACATGCAGAGGCTGAGGTAGTTTTGGCTGAGTTCTGTCCATACTGCAGACAGAAGAAGCGTGATTGCAGATGCAAGATGGTGGATAATTTGGAAGTTAAGCAATTTCCTACTGACTTCAAACCAGTAGAAGGTGAGGATGATCAAGTGTTCTTTGTTGCGCAAAGGAGACCATGGGCCCAAAGACAAGGTATGCCTCAAGATCCTTTAACTTTTGGTAATCCTCATTCTGACTATAATAACCAATGGCAACATGCATATGGACCACCACCACCCTAGAATCCACCTCAACCAAGTTGGCCTAATTATCAGACCCCACAGTGGCAATCTCCTCAAGGAGGTTGGCAGCAGCGACAAGGGCAATGGACCCCACCTTCAGGAAATTGGCAACAAAATCCTCAATGGAGAGGTCCTCAACAATGGCAAAACCAGTCTCCTGGATTCCTGTAGCTTCCACAACCACAACAACAGGCTCTCATGCCACCTGCAACAACTGCCACAAATCCTGACCCTCCGAAGCAAACACCTATGCCTGCCTAGCCATTGCCCAATCCCAATCATAAGAAACAACAATAGCTACAACAATCTGCATATCTTGTTGAAGCCAACCAATATCAAGCTTATGCCTTAAACGTTAATGAAATTCATCTGAGGTCTGGAACTACTTTACCTGCTCCCAAACCACCTCTGATTACTGAAACACCAGATTCTCCCCTTCAAGAATCTACTAAACCTGTTGTTCCTACTGAGCATATGCCTATACCCGATACAGTTTCTCTGGAACCTATTTTGCAGAGACAAGACAAACCACATTTTCCTCAGAGGTTGCAAAGCACTGAATCTAAATCCATAGAAGAACCCACTTTTGACATTCTAGATCAGCTCAAAAATGTACAGATTCAAATCCCTTTATTTCAGGCTATTAGAGATGTTCCCATTTTTGGAAAAGCTATTAAAAAAGCCTGTTTGAAGAAGCCTGGACGAAAGAAAAATGATCCCCAAACAATTCATGTCTTAGGGAAATTGGCTGATATAATGTTGGGAAATGTAGTCATTCCAAAGTATATTGATCACGGAAGTCCTGTAGTGCAGATACACATAAATGGCCATGTTGTAAAAAATGTTTTGATTGACTTAGGTGTTGCCATTAATGTCATGACAAAGCATACTATGGACTCCTTGAATATTTCAAACATTAGGTCTACGCCCACAGTTCTGCAACTTGCAGACAGCTCCATAGTTAAACCTGATGGGATGGTGGAAGATATAATTGTCACTCTTGAATCTTGGGAGTATCCTACTAATTTCACAATATTATCAGTTAAGGCAACTTTAGGGGGGTATCCAGTTATCCTTGGTAGACCATGGTTAGCAACTGCTGATGCTTTTATAGGATGCCGTTATGGAGATATGACCATTTCTAATGGGCAGTCCACAAAGAAATTGGCCTTATATCTACCTGCTAGACCTCAACCAAATTTGTCCCAACCTGTTTGGCCAGATGTGGGGGAAGAGACTGAAGAAGCTAATTCTTTGGCTCAATTAATGATGCTTCAAAATGATCCATTCTCACAACTTCAGAGTGAAGATGCTTTGCTTTTTCAAATTCTGCAATTTAACCATGATATGGGTAGTTCATCTGATCCAAGTGGCAGTCATCATCAATGTTTCTTGCAGCAACTAGATTATGAGAGTTCATTGCCTAAACTTCCAACAATTTTTCATAACTTACTTCCACAAGAGGTACAAACATTACTTGTTGATTCTATGAGTAATCTCACTAAGCAGATGGAATTGTCTCCAGATCATTGTTTGAATGTTAATAGCAAGTTGTCATAGTCTCAAGAGGTTGACTTATTAAAAATGCTACAAGAACAATATAAAGCTTTTGCATAGGAATATGGAGACATGCAAGGAATAGATCCTCGAGTTTGTACTCATAGAATATTTATCAAAGAAGATTGTTCACCAGTTAGACAACCTCAAAGAAGAGTAAATCCAACACTTAGAGAAATAGTGAAAAATGAACTTCAAAAGTTGCTTGATGCTGGTTTTATTTACCCAATTTTTGACAGCCAATGGGTTTCTCCATTAGTCATTGTCCCCAAGAAAGGAGAAAAATGGAGAGTGTGTGTGGATTACAGAGAGTTGAACATTGCCACTAAAAAATATCACTTTCCACTACCTTTTGTAGACCAAGTACTAGACTCACCGTCTGGCAAAAGATATTTTTCCTTTTTGGATGGTTACAGTGGGTACAATCAGATAAAAATAGCCCCTGAAGATCAAGATAAGACCACTTTTACCTATCCATGGAGAACATTTGCTTATTCAGTCTTGCCTTTTGGTCTATGCAATGCACTAGCAATGTTTCAGAGAGCAGTAATTAGTATCTTTGCTGATATATCTCATGAATGTATGGAAATTTACATGGATGATTTCACTACCTATGGAGTCACATTTGAAGAAGCACTGATAAATTTAGAAAAAGTATTGAAAAGGTGCAGAGAGCAAAATTTATCTCTAAATAGTGAAAAGTGTTTTCTGATGATGGAAGAAGGTATTGTTTTATGTCATCATATTTCAAAGAATGGAATTCAGGTTGACTCTGCTAAAATTGAAGTTATTATGAATTTACAAACTCCTGCAAAACAAAAAGATGTCAGAAGTTTTCTTGGTCATGCAGGTTATTATAGAAGGTTTATAAAAGACTTCAGTAAAATTGTCAGCCCACTTTATACCTTGTTAACAAATGATTCCCAATTTGAGTGGACAGAGGCCTGTAAAAAATCCTTCCTACAACTAAAGGAATTGCTTACTAAAGCCCCTGTTCTTCAAGGACCAAAATGGAATTTTCCTTTTCACATACATGCTGATGCATCTGATTTTGGTATAAGAGCAGTTTTAAGTCAAAAAGAAAATTTAATTAAGCATGCTATCTACTTTATCAACAAAAACCTTCAAGGTCCTGAGCTCAACTATACTGTTACAGAAAAGGAATTGCTTGCAGTAGTGTATGCTTTGAATAAATTTAGACATTATGTCACAAGTTATCAGATATTCATTCATACTAACCATGCAGCAATTAAGTACCTGATGAACAAACCTACCATTTCTGGTAGATTGGCACGATGGCTCCTGTTGTTACAAGAATTTGATATCACAATTATTGAAAAACCAGGAAGAGCTAATATTGTAGCTGACTTTTTATCAAGACTTCAATCAGCTGCACCTGATGAACATGAAGTTATTGATGATAGGTTTCCTGATGAACACTTGTTCTCTATTATTGCACAAACTCCATGGTATGCAGACATTGCTAATTATCTAGTAGCAAACAGAATACCAGCTCACTTTTCCCCAAAAGAAAAGAAGTTGTTGATGGAGAAAAGTTTTAACTTTTCCTAGATCACAAATTGTCTGTTCTATACTGGACCTGATCAAGTAATGCAAAGATGTGTAAGAGAAGATGAGACTTATGATATCTTGCATGCTTTCCATGATGAACCATGTGGGGGGCATTTTGCAGCAAAAAGAACAGCAATGAAGGTTCTTACAACAGGGTACTATTGGCCAACATTATACAAGGATGATGTGGCTTATACAAGGAAGTGTGACATATGCTAGCGTATGGGAAGACCAACTAAATCAGATGAAATGCCACTATATCCGCAGGTCATAGTCACCCCTTTTGATAAATGGGGAATGGATTTTGTAGGAACAATTGATCCACCATCAAATGGAAAGTCATACATTCTAGTTTATACAGACTATGTCACAAAATGGGTCGAGGTAAAAGCTATGACTCATGCCCGAGACAACAAAGTTGTTGAATTTCTGTATCAACAAATTTTCACAAGATTTGGAGTTCCCAGAGAGCTTGTAACTGATCAAGGAGCTCAGTATACCTCAAATCTGATCACTGCACTAATGAATAAGTATAAGATTAAACATAGGAAGTCTAGTCCCTATCATCCTCAAGCCAATGGTCAGGCGGAGGTAACAAATAGAGAAATTGAGGTGATTCTCACAAAGACATTGTAGATCCATAGAAAAGACTGGAGCAATAGACCTCCTGAAGCAGTTTGGGCTTACAGGACTACATGGAAGACAACAACTGGGTTTACACCTTTTGAGCTGCTTTATGGGAAAACAACTATGTTACCCATAGAATTTGAACATAAAACTTTGAGGACAGCTCTTGAACTCAACATGGACTTATCTGAAGCACAAAAGGACCATCTCCTGCAGCTAAATGCTTTGGATGAAATGAGAAAAGCCGCCCTGCAGCACACATAAGCAATCCAACAGCAAAGAAAGAAATGGCATGATCAGCACATCAAAACTAGGAAATTTTCTACTAGAGATTGGGCCCTGTTATATGATTCCAAATATCAAGAAAACTAGGGTAAGCTCACAACACGCTGGCTTGGCCCCTATGAAGTTGAAAATGTGTTCGAAAATGGAGCTGTATAGCTGGTGACGATTGATCCAGTTCATTTTAAATTGCCAGTCAATGGCCACCGACTCCGGTTGTACCAAAAACCAATGTCAAAAGAAGAATTCATGCAACAGTTCATTCAGGTTCCTCCCACTACTCTTCCTATAGCATAAGGTTTTAGCCTTTCACTTGCAGTGTTGCCATAATTTTCAAAAAAAGCATGCCCATAATAAAGGTTTTCTTTTAAGGAAACCCCTTTTTCTCCATTTTCATTTATCGCCCCCATCTCAATTCTTTCTCTTCCATCCATCCATCCCATCCATCCATTTCGTTCGTACATTTCATCCACCCATGTCACCCATCCATTTCATCCGTCCGCATCAACCTTAATTAAGATATCTTTCCCACTTGTCACTTCATGTAGCGCTGTCATCTTTTTTCACACGTACATGCAATTATCAAAAGTACACCATATCTTTTCTTATCACATATCTGATTTATTTCATTCTATTCATTTACTGCTATGCATGTACCGGTTATTATTACCTAAATCTCTACCTGTTCTTTAGTACATGTGAGGACACATGTCATACTTTAAGTAGGGGGCGGGGTAATCCATATTTTAAAACATGTCTTTTCACCACTGCTATAACTGCATAAATGACCTTTCTTTAATGTCTTTCTAGTACTTTCCAAATGTAATCGCATGTCCTTCTTTAATGCATATTTTTCTTGTAAACTATGATTAAGACTGCTTGTTCAAAAAGCTCATTTTTGAAAAAAGAAAGAAATGTGACGGCATGACAGAAGCAAAATCAGGGCAGAAGGGGAAACAGAGAATTTGAATCTTCATCAAGGAATTGAGTTCAGCTAAGAAAAACTGCAAACATGGGTGGTCAGTTGGTGTGACATGAGCCTGTAGCTCATGAATTGTTACTGCAAAATCCACAAACAACCCACGCATTCAGTCTCTGCAGATGGTTAAATTATTTCTTGAGCTTAAATGATTTTGATGAGGAGGCTGCTAGAGAATTCTTGAGAACCCTTTCTGAAGGGGAAGCCACCGTATGGGGTCTAACAATTGTTGCAACTAAAGACATAATTGCTGAGGTAACTGGGCTTCCGGTCGTTGGAGAAAACTTTTCTTCAGACGCTGTAGCTGCAAGGGCTGAGTTTTCAATGCCTGCTGATGGACCTCTGGAAGTCTCCAAGCAGGGATGCAAGCGTGTGTCGCTGCCTCCTCCATATTCAGAGTATGCCACTTATATAATGAGGTATTTTACCTGTGAAGGCCATTTTTCCTACCTGCATTCTCATCATTTTAAATTATTAAGCCATATGAGGCACGGGTTAGTCATAAACATTTTGAATTTCTTGTTAAAGTTTTTAGAACAAAGTGCCCATGGAACTCAACAGGGGAAAGACAATTCTGTCACTCATCATGGCCTTATTAAATTACTGATTGAGCACTCTTTGAGAGATGTTTCACCTCTCTCCTGGCAACAATTTGTTGCCCAAAAGAGTTTGCAAATACCACAACCTCCTAGGGTACTTACCCCACGGCCTCAAAGAAAGAAGAAAGAAATTGCATCTACTAGTGGAACAGGGCAAGGGTCATCTACTCCTGTAGCACCTAGTCCTGCAACTTTTGCACTTGAATCCTTTGCTAGGGTACAAACTAGGTCTGCCACTAGGAGAGAGAGAAAGGAAAAACAAAGGCAAAAGGGTCCCTTGAATCTGACCCTCGTTCTCAGAAAAGACAATGCTCCTCTCCTGCAGCACCTTCCCCTGCAGCCGTTTCTCCTACAACAACACCTATTGCTATTACTAGTTCACCATCATCCTCTGGTAGGGTAGAGCCCTCTGAACAAACAAGAAAAATAAAAGCTACCGGAACACCTCCTACAGCCGCATCTTTGCCAAGAAGGGTTTCCACAAGGAAACAATCTAAGACCTCCCCTGCTTCACTGCAACCTGAGGTGATTGTAATTTTAGAAGGGTCTGTTGAATCTAAATTTAATGTTTCTCAGAATGAGTCTGAGAATGCTACTCAGAGTTTGTTTGTTCCTGAAGAGGAACAAGTTGAGATAAAAGAAACAGGGCATAATGAGCAAGGGTTACCAAATCTTGATGATTTGGCTACTGCTACTATGCAATTTTTGGAGGAAGCACAGACTTCTCCACCGTAGCAACAAGAAGAATTTATCTTGCAGCAAGAGCAAGAACAGATTGAACAATTGAATGTGCCTAGTGAAGTTGTATTTCACCCTGCAATTTGTAAAGCCATTGTTGTGTATAGGAGGAAGTTTTTAATTGAGTTTCTGGAATATGTTAAAGATAATTTGGAAATAATTACATTACAAACTCTGACTTTTTGACACATAGCCTAGACTGATATGCAACAAAGTCTATGGGAAGTAGAAAAGAAGAAATTAAAAAGGAAAATTGAAAGTCAGAAACAAGAAATTGTTGAATTGAAAGAAAAAATAGACGAAATGTTAAAATGGCGGATCAAATTATGGAATGTAGACTGCCACCCGAGTTTATGCTCTATGCCTTAAAGAAACTGATTTTATGGTTTCAATTGATGAGAATTTCAAAACCAAGACCTATAATTCCTGCTTGCCCGAGTTTTATGGAAATACTAAGCGACCCCCTGACTGGTTAAGGAATTCTCTGTGTGAATTCTATTTGCATGACTTTTTAATACCATTTGAAATAGAATGGAATCCTCTTCTATACATTGGTGATATTCATTTGAGAGCATTTATGTCATGGGCAGCAAATGAGGTGAATTATGGCCGGCAGTGGGAAACATATGAGGAAGCTGAGAAGACAGAGCCTATCCCATTACGCTCTCAAAGTTCAAACCCACATGTAATGTTGAAAGATTGGTTTGCTCTAACATATGGTATTAATAATGTTTCAGCGAGAGAGAAAATATTTGATATCAGAAAGCAAGTATATGATGAATTCCAGGCACAACAATATTCATTTTGGAGATTAGCATATACCAAAAGTGAGAAAAGATGGGAGAGATTAATTGTTGGGTTAAGAAAGTTAGAACCACATGGTCCCCTAAACTTCACAACTGCACTCAAACGAACCAGCAGATATATTCAATTAGGACTTCAAACAAGATTTGAGCTGTGGTACGCTAACATTGGACCCCACATTGCTAATGTGGCCCTTTGTATATCCTCACCGGGCAACAAATCTTAACAATGAAATAGAGGCAGAAGATATGAAAGGTGCGGAGATTTCAAAGGGTTGTACAAGTTTGGACATCCATTCCAAAGTCAGCGACCACCACTAACTTCGGAGAAACCACCAAGAAAGTTAATCTTTGGAGGGACCGGCATTAGATAGCGGTGATGGCTTAAATATGCTCATAATTTGGATGTTATGATAAACTTTAATGTCTTTACTTTGTTATTTCATGGTTGTTTAAACTTTGTTGAAACCTTTTATGGGGATATCGTAGCATAATACTCTCATATTCCTGCAGCTCATGGTGTTGACTTAATTGCATTTATTTCCCATTGACTCCCTAAAATGGTTGGTATATTGTATACAATTTTTTGAATGATGAAATAGATTTAAAATGTGTGATTAATGAATAGATATCGTGTATGTGCCATACGCCTTTTCTTTTGCATCTGTTACCTTTTGTTTCGCAGGTTGTTGAAGAATGATCGAGTCAAGCACAGCCGATCTCGGCCTTGCAGTAAAGTCCATTTCCTGCACGACTTCGAGGAAGCTCCGGCGAAGACTCTTTGACCGAAACTATGGGAAAGAATTTTAATGATAGTCAATCTGGAGAGAGTGGAGCGCTAGATTTTCTCCAAATTGGGTTGAACGCATAAATTCATTATGAAGTCTATTCCTTGATTCGGGGATATACTTTACTTCCACGACTTTCTTTGATAGGGTTAGTTAGTTAGTTGCTCTCTTGTTTTATAAATAAAGTTCTCTTGCGCGAGGGATATAGAGAGGAGAGGATAGTTAGAATGAGTAAGAGGAGATAGTTAGTAAGTTGGAAGCATAGTAATAGCAGATATCATGTAAGAGTCAGTATGATAATGAGAAATAGAATCTATATGATCAAAGACAGAGTTTGTTGTTAGTTTCCACATCAACAAAGCAATGTATACCATTTTGTTTTCATGAATAAAGTTCGATGAAATTCTGAGTTTAACATCTGTGTAATCAGTAGATGCTTGCTAAGGGGGCCCACTTAGTAAGTATCTGTAGCTAGTTAGTTAGTTGTTATTTTCTGTTAATCTTCAGTTAGCTTTCATCTTTGAAGTTTTCATACAAACTCAGTCTTATATTGCTCTTGCA